>JAQQPU010023273.1:931-13398 GCA_029168905.1 Artemia sp. Kazakhstan ARC1039 | reverse complement strand
CTAATATTTTTTTGTCGAGAATTTCTTTAAGGCAACTTTACTTTTTTAGGTTTTCTTCATTATCTTGAACATTTTGATGTGTTCTTGATGACGATAAGTTTATATTTTAGGGTGGCCGGTGTTTACCCCCGCGGAACCCGTGGAAAATAAGGCTTTCCAAATCTGAGAATTTTATTTGAGTTTTATTATTTTCGTAGGGGGAAGGAATTTTGGCACTTGTGTATTATGCGTCACTCACTCAAGTTAACGCTGTGTAAAATTCGAGAACACACCGGTTTTTCTTTAGTTTCCTGTTTACTTTAGAAAAAAAATGGGCTATAAATTTGCACATTAAGGGGGGGATATAGCGGGTCTGCATGCAAAATGTGCTTGGTAAAATTATTCTGCATATTAGATAGATAGATATATAAGTGTATTTTAAAGCCAAATATACGGCCATGAACACAGTAAAATAACATAAATGAAAGGCATAAATAACATAAACTTTGATTAGCGATCATCATAAAACACTTAAATGAAACACTACATTAACTTAATAATGGTACTTAATACTTGAAAAATGGTCATTGAAAAAAAAAACACTTAAAACTTGGAAAAAACACTTAAATGAAACATTGCATTTACTTTATACTGGGATTTCTTTTTATTTATTTTTTTTTAGTTAACAAAATTTCCTGATACCTCGCTATTCTTCTGTAATTTTTTAGTGGCCATATACCTAGGAAGAATTGTTTTCTGACTTCAAACTGTCCAAATGTTTTATCCCCCCCCCTTTATGTTCAAATATATAGCCCAAATTATATATTTCCCATATATTCTGTCGCTTGTCTTAGTCTTGTCTCGCGCTAAGCCAAAAAAAAAAACGAAGAAACCGGTTTGTTCTCGAGTTTTACGCAGCGTAAACTTGAGTGAGTGGCCCATAATACACAAGTACCAAAATCCCTTCCTCCTACGGGAATAAAACTCAAATAAAATTCTCAAATTTGAAAAGCCTTATTTTCAACGAGGGGGGGGGAATTACCCAGCGGGGGGTTTTCCCACGGGGGGCGTATTTTCCGGGGGCGGGGTAAAATCCGGGGGAAGGGGTAAACGCCGGCCACCGTACAAAGTAACCCAGTGCACTAATCAAACCTAACCTAAGCTTTCCACTATCACTGGACATTGCAAAATAGATTAGTTTTATGGCAATATTCCAAGTGACGCTGTCCAAGTGCAGTCGATATAAAACGTAAGTATCCAGAAGTCTTATAGAATGTATTCAAAATTACTTTAATGTTTCAGTCCTTGAATAAAAAAAAAAACGAGGAAAAGAGTAAATCATTTATGCAGCCGGGAACTACAGTTCACATCAACACAAGAAGCAAATAAACTTAGTAGAATTTATATGCAAAGGCCACCGAAAGGGGGCTGCGGAGGATAGGGGTTAGGGGTGAGAAAAACAAGGGCCCAGACTGAACCCTGGTTAGATTCTTTTAGCTTGGGATTGGAAGATTATTTTGTGTGTCATATATTTTTGAAAATTATACTCAAATCAAGATTAGGAATTGCCTCCCAGAGCTGGAAAAAACAAAAAGAAAAATACACTCTAAGTTTCGCTCTAAGAAAGTACACTAATATTAGAATTAAAATTTGAGGGATTGACACAGGAATAGCACCTTTGGCTCCCCTTCCCCACCTCAACTGAAACATTTTGATTGTCTGGCTTTTACCTGTTAAATCTTGTGTTTTTCCTATTTCAATCGATGTTTTATCCACCTAAATGATTTGATTTAAAAAAGAGCCTGAAACCCCTCAAAAATGGCATCGGATCGAAATGAAAAGTGCACCATTGGAATCACCATACGACTTCTTTTTTTTATTCGAAAATGGCAAATATTAATTTAAAAAACAGCTAATTCTTATATCTTTCTTTTTTACAAATTTGACTTGATAAAGCCGTCATAAAATGCCATATGGAGCCCTAAAAGTGTAATTTGGGACATTTCTGGAATGGAAAGGCTGGGCCAGAGAAATGGACTTTATAGAAAGCTAATTATTTTAAACATACAAAGTTTTTTTGTGAGAAGTAAAGAGCAAAGTTGAGACTTAAAAAAAGGGAACAAAAATTATTACTTCATAGCCTATCTAACATATATTGATAAAACTAGTGCAAATAAACGAACTAATAGTATTTCGCTATGTTTTTGGATTATAGAATACTAGCGCTTTACTGAAAACACAAAAACAAGGTTTAAAAAGCAAGAGTACGGTATTGATTTAGGAGTCAAAAGTGAGTACGTAACCTGACAACAACAAACTTATCTATAACACTTTTCATAGTCTTAAACTAGCTGTGATATCAGTAAGTTTTGCCCAATAATTAAAATTAACTTAAAAATATAAGCACAAAAATAAATATTATTTTAACAACCGTAAAGTCATTGACCAGCATACAAAAATAGTGAATTGATTTATATGGTAACATCTTGGTCTCACCAGCTATAATACTAATAATGAGTACTATAAAATTTTAAATTGTAAAAAGCACGCTTTAGTATTACTTGAAATGAAGAAGAAATAAACCATAATAATAACTCTGGAAATTCGATTATTTCTTTCTAGGCCTATGCAACGGAGAATTTCAAGCTATGATACAAATTCAAAAGCTAGTCTATAGTCCTAATACTATCAAGATGACTTCACTTCCAACTTGCCTACAAAATAATCATGAAATGTCCATCTCAGAACCAAAATAAGAGCCCATCATTGGACTGAGCCACTGTGCAGGAGTGATACCAAATGAAACAAAAAGAAATTAAGGAGCAGTCCTAAAATGGTTTATTTTTATGCTGTAAAAAGTACCCTTAAATATTTTGCTGTACCAAAACTCCCATATTGTTTTGTGTTTTCAGTAAAGCGATAGTTTTCTATAATATAACTAATTATGTCTCCGTGTGTTTCTAGGATTATAGAAAAATACCGCTTTACTGAAAACACAAAAGTCAAGTATAAAAACAGGAATATTGATTTGGGAGTCAAAAATGAGTATGTAGCCTGACAAAAATAAACTAATATTTAAAGTTTTCTTATAGTCTTACACCAGTTGTTTTGATTGATTAATCAGGTAGCATTTTGGTCTCGCCAGCTATGATACCAATAGTGAGTAATATACAATCTTATTTTGTAAGAAATATGCTTCATTATTGCTTGAAATAAAGATCAAATAATAAATAATATGAACTCCGGAAATCTGGTTATTTCTCCCTATTCAACAGTGAATTTCAAGCTATGATACAAAATCTAAAGCTAGTCTATAGTCCTAATACTATCAAGACGGCTTTACTTCGAACTTGTCGACAAATGAATCATGACATGTCCTTTTCAGAACCAAAACGAGAGCCAGTAATTGAACTGACCCATTGTGCAGAAGTGATACCAAATTAAGCAAAAAAAATAAAAATAAAAATAAAAAAAAATAAAAATAAAGCAGCAATCCTAGAATACTTTATTTTTATTCCGTAAAATGTGTCTTTAATTGGTTTGCTTTTACAGTACCAAAACTCCTATATTATTTTATGTTTTCAGTTAACTGCTAGTTTTCTATAATCCTAGAAACATAGGGAAACATAATTAGTTGGTTTATTCGTACTAGTTTTATTGATAGATGTTAGATAGGCTGTGAAGTAATCATTTTTGTCCGTTTTAAGTTTCAACTTCGCTCTTTACTTCCCTCGGAAAACTTTGTTTTTTCCTTTTAAATTACTCTTTACTTGTTTTTGATTAAAACTTGGTGTAGAAACAACGCCGCCATGATCTTTTTTTTATTTATACGGAAAAATTTCTGTTCGTTTTAATTTTAATATCACTCCGTACTTTCACTTGAAAACTTACTTTTTATAATAATTTCTTATAATTTCTTATAAAAGGGGCATTGGGTGAACAAAATGACTATCTCAAAATTTAAGCACAAATGAATGTGCATTGTCAGTTTAATATACATATACTGATATTTATTAGTCAAAATCTTGATATTATTTCATTTATTAAAGTTATAAAAGTAAAAACATTTATATTTTTTTCAGTAATGTGCAAATTTTGATCTGGCCTTGGGAAGGCGTAGGGGTTTCGAGCCCAACTTATGTTAATTTCTGCTCGTTTTGAGTTTGAATCGGTTATTTATTGTAATTTCCTTTCGTTTTGGGTTTCATTTATTTATCGATGCTGATTCGTGGTAGTTTCACGCTTGGTAGATTATTTGATTTTATTTTTGCTCATTTTTGTTTAATGGAGTTCTTTACTTTTCTTTGAAAAACTTATTTTGTGGAAAAAGTCTTATAATTAAATAATAAAAAAAAAGCACGTAGATATGAGCAACAACTTAGGTATTCGGTTCATTAGCGTTCAATGATATAACACTTGGACAGAGGTCAACTGGGTGAATTAAACTTTACTCTATCAGATTTTAATAAATTATCGTAGATAGAGTTCAGCCCAAATTCACATGTGTCAAGATTGAAAGCTATATTCTAGAATAAGATATGAATAAGTTTAAAGCAAAATTTTCGTGAAACTCATGAAATAAAGAAAATCTTATTCAAGAATATTATTTCTAACCATATTTATATTAAGTGTAAAATATACTTAGAACCACAAATTACAAAGGATCAGCTTTACTTTTACAACTCGCTTCCTTTGAAGGTCTTGTGCGACCTGATTACTTAATCCTTGTCATTGTTTGCTTATTAATTAGTTGGAATGTGTAAGTCGATATATTGATTACGTTCTAATACTATTTTATTCGATTTCCGAAGGCCAAGATATGTGTTTCTATCTGCATCCTTCCCCTCGTCGAAATCGGGGGAACGGATCGATACTAGGAAAAATTACGTCACTTGTAGCCTTATAAGAGACTATTGAGGGGTGTTTAAAGCTCCTGCTTACTAAAGCTTTCCATGGTTTCTCTTCTGTTTGTTATAGAATAGTTGCGGCCAGTTTCAAAATTGCGCTATAAGCAAAACATTTTTAAAAATCCATTGTAGATTAAACATGCTGTAAATTCAAACGAGAATAATGATTTAGATCATTGTGTGTATTTCAAGGACCAGGATTATTTTAATAGAACATTCTATTTTATTTTTCCTTGTAAAACTTGTTTATTTTAAAATTTGTGATATTTTCACTCAGTGGTTGCTTTACTTCAGGCATTTTCTTACTTTATTCTAGTAGATTTTTTATTATTGTTATTTTTAACGTATAGCTTTAATTACCTTCATTCGCACTTTGGAGCGAAATAAGGTCCAATTTTGCATCTGTTTGGCTCCGTTGTTAAGATGGTGGTTAAAGAACTTTACACAAAAATATAAAAAGAGGGTTGTGACTGACTGTGTTTACGGCCGATTGACGCGCCTTCCCACTAAGAGAGTGCAAGGATAGAGGTACAAATAATGATGGAAAGCAATGTGTTGGCCGAAACAAACGAAATAGCTGATTATAAGCTGGATAATGCAGATAAAGTGCTCGAGTTTTCAACTCCAGTATTTATAGTTTTAATTAATTAATTAATTTATTTTATAGCCCGTCAAAAATACAAGGTATGACGATGAAGTATAACAAAAAGGAAGAACAAGAAAAAAACAAATACAAAAACAGGAGCAAGTACGTACAAACTAAAACTCGAATAAGCCAAACAATTCGGAAAAGTAAGCCACTCCTAGAGTGGTAAACCTCTTTAAATGATACATGCAAATAAATACAATATAAAATTCATAATAACCCAGCAAATCAAAAAAAAAAGAAAAAAAGAAGAAAAAAAAGCAGTAAAACAAAAATTATCTTCCCGGGGCGGTTCGACAGATAATCTTTAATCTTGGAACTGAACACTAAACATGGAATATATTGTACCAAAAATTAATTATCAATCAATTCAACGTGTTAAAAGATGTAAAGAAAACAACAGGCATCAAAAGATATATATGACTTCCCCAAAAGTGGCAAAAGATTGACGGGCCCTCCCTAATTATACAGGGTAGTACTATTTTTACAACAGACGCAATCGCATTGACTTTGTAAACGGCCATGAATCTCCCATGAATCCCCCCCCCCCCTTCCTCATCACATAGAATAGATAAAAGTTTGTCGTAGAAACTTAAGGGAAGATTCATTCCATCGCAAACTGGAATTCTTAGTGCCCTTTTGGAACATCAGGTACCGATAAGAGAGTAACTTGCAATTCGTTCAAGCCCGATAACTCCATAGGCACACCCAGCCCTACATGGGGCCGGGTGCAACAATTCAAGACGGTCATTTGAGTTGAAACGCCAGACGATTCCACATTTGCCTCTAGCAAATTTAGGTGATATGATAAGTGTAATCCCTGGGTAAGGCTTCAGATATACAACTTAATAGAACGTTAAACCTGTTAAAACTTTTTTGAACTCGGAGTCATACGAAGGTATACAATCTATATGATTAAATGCCTTAAAGTGCCCTTGACGGTACTTGGCTCATTCCCCCCTGAAAATTCTCCCATGCGTAAGACTGAGCAGCCACTGAGAAAGTATGGCAAATAAAAAAAATGAAAAAAAGGATTTTTGAATATTCTACCTATTTTCAAAGGCGTGGGCAGAATATATTGTGCATAATAGGGGTTCGGCCGCCTATGACCCCCAGTCCCCACGGGGCGCCCCTCAGAATTTTTAAAAGTTTTATTTTTTATTATAACAACTAAAATTTAAAAGCGCATTGTAATTGTTTTTTTAAAACTGTTTTTCTTATTTTTCACTAAAAGACTATTTCGAAATGAAAATATCACTAACCCAAACGTCCCTTTAATTTTCACATTGTGAATGATTTTGGCCCAGGGCCAGAAAAGGTTGCCAACCCCTAGTGTCCTCTAGCATTTATTTTCACAGTTTAATTTAATTTTATATCTTTAATTTGCATTCCTGGGGGTTGATTTATCATAATGAAGATAAAGGTTAATACTGGGACTGTGGGTGGGGGGGGGGGTGATATCAGCCCCAAAGGCAAACATATTAGGCATTTCGATGAGTTTGAGCGAAATAGATTTCTCAAAATTTTGATTTGATATCATAGATGTTAGAGGAACGCCTGGTAGCAGAAAAGAAACCGAAGGGAAACTGAAGGACCTCCAGTTGCTTTCAGCCTTTAAATAGAGCGTCATAACTTTCAATTTCCAATCGAATTAGCCCCCTTCAAAGGTTCAAATATAGCCCTTTTAATTTGAAGTTGGTGGAAAAAGCTTTTGTCCCTTTTGACTTTTTTTTGGGCTGTATTTTGAAGGGAAGCAACGCTTTTGTTTATTTTCCTTCTGCATTGACTACCATTAGCCCAAGGTTTCATATACGAGTAAGTTTTGTAAATTTCTGGCCAATCGAAATAAATTCGGGGCTTTTTTGGAGGGATAAATCTCAAAGGGACAAATCCTTTGAAAAAATTTTCTTCCACAGTCTCCTTGGCCCAAGGACTTAAAGCTGTAAGTTTTAAATTAATCGGTGAAAAAAAGTTTTGCAGAAACACGAAAAAAGAAAAAAAAATATAAACATAACTATAGGCTATTCTACACCACATATTCTGCCTACAATTGTAAAATTGGTAGATAATTCCAAAATTCCTCCTTTCCCATAATCTTTTTTTGTCATACTGTCTTTGTGGATGCTCAATTTAACATCTGGATCGAATTTTCCAAGCCTGAGGAAAATTTTTTGGCGGGGCCGTTTTCCTGGGAGAAATTTACCTCGGGGGGACTTTTCTCCGGTGAAATTATTAATAAAAAAAATGAGGCAAATAATGCCATAAAAGTCAAAATCAAAACGCAGTTAGAATATATCTATTTCACCAGAAGTGGTTGATTGTCACCCAAGTTGGTATTAAACAAAAAAAAAAAACTTTTTCGCATGCTGACCAATGGTCTGCGTTGCGCAGGTACCGATCTCCTGATTCAATGCCTTTGGCCGGGAGTGTGATGCGTGGTTGGGGGCAAATCGAAGTTGGTATTTAAGGATTATTAGAATTGACAATTATAAATCTATGGCTACTATTCCGATATTGAAGTTCAACCTCAAAATAAGAGCATATTTTAGGCCATTTACACCTTATTCAATATCTAAGTCATGCAAGGGCTCAAATTGGAGCCTCTTCCCTTATGTCTCTTCTAACACCACCCCTCCCAATCTTCAACTTGCTCATATATACATATTGCACTTCTTGCAGCTCATGATCGTTCAGGAATTATTGAAGGAATGGTCGTAATCAATCAAATGTTAACAACTATCAGTTCGTGGTAGCGAACTGTAAGTAGGAGCGACTCGCCCAAATAGTAACCAAACTCAAAATCACGGAATTCTTATAATAATAGATACAGCAAAAGAATTAACGTTTTATGCTGATTCCGAAATACAAGATTCAGTTTAATGTTACCCATCAAAGGCTACGAGCCTGAGAAAGTTTGCCATAATATCGAAAAGGGAAGGGCGCACCCCTCAAAAGTCATTGAATCTGATTGAAAATCACACCATCCGATCCAATGTATGACAGAGCAGTATTGTAGAGGTTTAAAGCTCCCGTCTACACAAATGTGAATTTCGTATTTTCTACCAGAAGAAAGATTACGAACTTTTTTTTTTTTTTTTTTTTTCTTGCCAGAACAAAAACGAACCAATGGTCCGTATCGAATCAAATGTCCTAGAAGATCGGAAGAGGGCTAATTTAAAAGGAAATTGAAAGTTTTGGTGTACTTTTTAAGTAATTGAAGGGCTACTAGCCCCTTTTCCCCAAAATCGGTTCATCAAAATTTTGAGATAGTGGTTTTGTTCGGCATAGTTGAAAGTCCAATAGCTGTGTCTTTGGGGATGACAAGATTCCCCACAGCCCACTGGGAAAAGGCTGCAAGCTATGGAATTTTCACATTGTTCAACCATGGTATTTGTTATTGGGAAGTATACATATATTTTCTCGGAGGGGAATTCTTTGTGGGTACATTTTCTAAGGGGAGGATTTTGTCTTGGGAGGGAAGCTGCTGATGGTGAGCTTTCAAGCAGAAATTTTACACGGGGGGAATTTGCCAAAATTCCTGTACGAAATTCGTCTTATTTGTCTATTTTTCCCCTTGGTGACTTAATTTTACACGTGGAGATTTTCCGGGGGAATTGCCTGGGGGAAATTTTCAGTTAGGCTGCAATTCTCTGGGGGATTCTTCCATGGGGGGGATTTCCGCAGGAGAAATTCTCCACGGTGTATTATCACCAGGAGAAATTCTCCCTGGAAAACCTTCCCCGTGAGCAACGTTCCATTGGAGTGGAGAGGGTGGGTCCGGGAAACATAATTTCTTAAACCGTATTGGCCTGTCATAATATAAGAAAATGAAACGATCAAAAATGGGCATTTTTAAGGCCAAACAAGAATACTGAATAAACAAACAAAGCAAATATTTCGAGAGGACAACCGCCTCTCTTCTTCAGCGCGAAACGAAACAATGTATTCAAGAAAAGTGCCAAAGAAAAAAAAAAACAACAAAAACAAACGAGGAAAGTCAATGTGAAAAGAAACCAAAACACCAATGAAGAAACCAAAAAAAAAAAAAAATTAAGATGAATAAAATTCAATAAAAGCCAAACATTACAAGAATTAAATACCTTACAACCATAAAGGTTGTTATGGTAACAGCCATCATGGTTGTTAGGTATTTGGTTTTAATTCTTGTAATTTTTAGCTTTTATTGAATTTTATTCATCTTAAAATTTAATTTTTTTTTCAGTGTTTTTTTGGTTTCTTTTCACATTGACTTTCTGCGTTTTTTTTTTTTTTTTCTTCGGCACTTTTCTTGAATACATTATTTCGTTTCGCGTTGAAGAAGAGAGGTGGTTGTCCTCTCGAAATATTCGCTTTGTTTGTTTATTCAGTAATATCGTTTGGCCTTAAAAACCCCATTTTTGATCGTTTCCTTTTCTTGTATTAGGTCCGGGAAAAATTTTCAAAATAGTGGGCTTTCCGGTATGAATGTAATAACGATCAGAAAGTAAATAAAAACAAGTGCTTTTTTTTTAATGACAATATGCTAAGGAGAATTTTTCAGGCGAAACTGTCCGCAAGAAATGGGGGGAATTTGCAGTGAGGATGGAACTGTCCAGGAGTAATATCCCGGGGGGATAGAGCATTTTTTGTGGTAGAACTTTCCATGGTGGAATTTTTCGTGGGTGGGGTAATCTCCATGGAGGGGGAGGCCTGTTTCCTTTTGTTCCAGTTCTTAAAGAAAGACTCCCCCAAAACACAAGGACTGTTCAGTTAGAACAAGAAACTTCATTAATATTGCTTAAAAACTCCAGCGTGAAGAGAGGCTATTTAGGAAAAGGCAGCCCCCCTCATATAGGGAATAATTTCTGTTTGTTTTTAATATTAGTCCTTGCTTTCAGTTGCAAAAACATATTTTATTTTTTTTTGTTTATAAAATCAAGCGTATACACTCGTTCCTTTAAACTCGAATATGATCTAACTAGTCCAGCCAGACATTTCAAAATTTATAAAAAATAATTTTGTAAAATGAGAATGCAATTAGGCGATAAAAATCCAAAAAAAGACTAAAAAATGAACAGAATTGTTTTTTTTTTAATTTTGTATTTTTCAGGTTTTTATAGCCTCTGTCTGTTTTCATGATTTCAAAGAATTCTGCATAGTGAGCCAAATTTCATTCTTCTAGGATTATCAATTTGATACGACAAAAAAAAAAAAATGAAAATACAAAAAATTCGTATCCGTAACTCTAAACTTAATAATTACTACATATTTGGAATCAGCCTCAAAAGCTTGTACTTCTGAATAACTAATTACTTTCAAGGTTCCAGCTGTTTAGAGGTACTGAGGACGACGTTTACTCCTCATTTGTTCGGTGTACTTGCAACGTCCGTGGATCAACTAAAGACAAATACGGTTACCCGTCGTCTCAAGCTGCATAGAGAAAAAGTGGAAATAGATAGAACCGGAACTATCTTGAAGCTTTCTGAGCTACTTGATAATAGTCACTATATCTACCGATAAACTACCATGAATATGTAAGGGGTACTCTACCCTATTGTCATAAGTATAAAGACCGTTACAATTTTATCATAGGGGCATAGGGTGCGGGTATAGCAGAAGCAGATGGTAATCAGATGAGATGAGGTAAAAGGCTGGTGAATTTTCTTTTGATCCGGATGCACGAGATTACCAACATCTGTCTGTAAAAGCGCAGATGGTGTTTGTCACGGGGACCTTTATTGTTAATTAGCGAGGTGCGGGTGAGCGGATTCACTGATTCTAAGCGCGTGCCAATTTGTTTCCACGATGTAAAAGATAATAAAAATACATAGATTTTTTTATCAAGGAATATTGGTACTTTCCCATTATATGGGCACTTCTAAAACGTCAAATATTGTAAATTCAATGAGAGACCACGCTCTTCGATCAATTTAGATAACAATTAATTAAAAAAAACTTTTTCAAAAAAATAGGTTTTTCAAAGAAAAGTAAAGAACTCCGTTAAACAAAAAATGAGCAAAAATAAAATCAAATAATCTACCAAGCGTGAAACTACCACAAATCAGCATCGATAAATAAATGAACCCCAAAACGAACAGAAATTACAAAAAATAACCGAGTCAAACACAAGACGAGCAGAAATTAACATAAGTTGGGAGCAAAACTCCTATGCCTTCCCAAAGCCAGAACAAAATTTGCACTTTACTGAAAAAAATATGAATGTTTTTACTTTTATATCTTTAGTAAATCAAATAATTTTAACATTTTGATTACCAAATATCAGTACATGTATATTAAACTGACAATGCACATTCATTTTTATTTTTTCAGTAAAGTGCAAATTTTGTTCTGGCCCTGGGAAGGCATAGGGGGTTTGCGCCGAACTTATGCTAATTTCTGCTCGTTTTCAGTAAAAAATATCACTAATCACTTTCGACTATTAAAAAGGGCGCTAGCCCTTTGAATTTCAAATCGAATGAGCCCTTTTCTGAAGTTTCTAGACAACGCCTTCTATAAAAACCTTATATGCCCCCAGGGCTTAACTTAAAATCCTTGCCCCGAGGGCTGTGGCGGAGTATCCTCCTCAAAAACATATTTTCTATCTGGAAATCAACTACCCTGAACAAAATGGCTATATCAAAATTTTGATTGGATGTGTTTGGAGGAATGAAGGGTGTGGGGGGGGCTAGTTGCCCTCCAATAACTTTCGGCTGTTAAAAAGGGCACTAGCCCTTTGAATCTCCAATCGAATGAGCCTGTTTTGAAGTTTCTACGACAACGCCTTCTATAAAAAGTTTATATGCCCCCAGGCCATAACTAAACCTTTGCCCTGAGGGTTGCAGGGGAGTGTCCTTCTCAAAAACATATTTTATATCTGGAAATCAACTAGCCTACGCTGAACAAAATGGATATCTCAAAATTTTGATTGGATGTGTTTGGAGAAATGATGGGCGTGG
>JAQQPU010023272.1:0-13399 GCA_029168905.1 Artemia sp. Kazakhstan ARC1039 | reverse complement strand
GGAGGTGTAATTATCTTGAGGGAATTTTCCATGTGGAAAGGGGTTTTACGAATGAAGTACTTTCCATGGAGGAGTTTCCTTGAGAAAAGGGAATTTTCCATGGAGGGGGAGCCAGATTTCTCGGTATTATTTGGAACACGATCAGAAATTAAAAAAAAACAATTTTTCAACATGTCACTTTCTGATACACTTTCGACTACATGCTCATCTCCGGTTGCTTGTGCTTTGCTGTGTATTGGCATCTCATATGGTAAAATCTTGCCTAAAGAGAAAGGTACGGCCACTGAGCCTTATATAAATTTTACCATAGTTTTTGTTCTCCTACATTTATTTTTCTTTCCAGTTTTCAGCCTCTATTGTGGAAAAAAGACCGAATTCAGCTAAAGAGAGGCTATTTTAAATATTGTAGATTCTTGCTACATTTACCATGGTGGTACAGAAATCACAAGATTATTTCTCATTTTGGACTTATGGATCCTCTAGTGCTGCTTGACAACATCGCCAAGGATCTGAGGACCAATACTCCAATGAGGATATGTGCCAGTGACCCTCTCACTTCTTTTTTACAGATCAGTGATTCAGTGGATATTGTTACGTTATTTATGTTGTGTTTTTCTTATTATTTCCATGTAGATTATAATTTTTTTTCCGTTTTTTACTCCGCTTTTATTTTATATTGCGGGTTATAAATAAACTGACTTTCTTACTTGCTTCAGGGATAAATGCACTTAAACATTCTGAGCAGATTATTCACGAAAAACAGTGTCTTAGTGTGAAAAAAGCGTCAGTTAAGCATCAGTAGAGAGTCAGTACCCAATTGAAATTTAAGCTTGTTTATAAAAACAGCTAGCAAAATTGTAAATGCTGAAATTTTAAGTGCGAAAGGTTTGTTTCAATTTTTGAGTCAAATGCACTTTTTTGCATAATTAATTTTGAGAAAATAATTTAACACTTACTAAAATAATTAGTAACATTTCACTATGTTTTTTTTAACTCAGTTTTGCAAATTATGTATAATATCTTGTGCAGGGAAATACACAGGATCTAATCTAATCTCTAATTTCACTTCATTTGGGCTAAGCCTGAATAAAGGTTCTCCAAGGCGATAGCACCATTCTTATTGCTGAAAAATATTTCCTTTGTAACATATAAGCTTTTATAAGCTTATCGGCACTAAAGGTAGGGAGATAAGGGGGCATGACAAAATACAGAAAAATTTATTTTCTAGGTATTTTCAGCCGTAATGGCAATAATTCAAATTTGGCACTAAAAGCACCAGCCAAAAATACTTTTCACTTACAGCCTGGGTCAATTCTCATCTCTTAGGAGCTTCAACTCCATGCAAGACACCGATAGTATCCATTTATTCTCATTATGTTTAAAACATAAGATCAGCCTGACTTGATATTTTGAAATGGTGCAAGGGTATATCCTGATGGTTTTGATTCTAGGCTGCTATTTGGGTCTGACAAGAGAAACTACCAAACCAAACTTATTTTCTAAGCTCGTTTGCATTTCTTGATGCTATATTCAGCCCCCAGCATAAATTCACAGACAATTCTGTCTAATCTGGTCACCGTCTGTCTTTCAATTGAACTATTTTGTCTATAAATGTCTGGAAAATATGAATCCTTTTTGATTAGAAGAACGACTTTTATCAATCCGTCATAATTAGACTTGTTGACCAGAATAAAAATTTTCCTCGTCACAATGTACTAAATCACTCTGAAAATCGTTTGTGAAAATGTTGAAACAATCATTAATTGTTATTTGTCAAAAACCATTCGTGCAATCTGACGTACCACTTACTATGAGATATATGGTAACCTTGAACTATGGTATTTACAGATTCGAGTGTAGGTTTTAACTTTGATGCACACTGGTCTTCAAAAATCAGGTTAACCAGTTTGTTCACTGACAGTATATCTTTCTTTACTGTTGGTTTATTATTACTGTGGCAAATGGGGGGCCGAAGCATCATTATTTAGGTTTCATCTAAATGAAGGGAGATGAGGGATCAAATTCTGCTCTCCATTAC
Organism: Artemia sp. Kazakhstan ARC1039; assembly: GCA_029168905.1. NCBI lineage: Eukaryota > Metazoa > Arthropoda > Branchiopoda > Anostraca > Artemiidae > Artemia > Artemia sp. Kazakhstan ARC1039. The sequence continues at coordinate 11,361 of JAQQPU010023272.1, read as the reverse complement.
TTTTGTGTGCTTGTCTGAAGGACCATGGAGAGTTAGACAATTAGGGCATTGAAATTTCTTCTGTGAGGTATATGCCTCTACCCCACCCACGAATGACCAGCCATGCCTTCTTCATAATGGCTGATGCATAATTATACTTAACTAAATATAATTTCATGATAAATCCATTAGATCAACTTAGGTAAGTTAAGCGTTAAGATAAATTTTCATATTAAACATTTATGCTGTATAGACTATTTGACTTTTCAAAAAGGAATACACCATTCTAAGTGCTTTTCTTATTAATTGTTGATACTCGGTCAGCAACTAAAATATTTGTGATTTACTAAGTAGCTGAGGTTATTCCGTGCAAAAGTGCTTTTCCATTAATTTACATACTCAGTCACCAATTAAAAGACTTTGAATTTACCAAGTAGCTGATTCTTTTCTTTGCAAAACTGATTTCTCGTTAATTTTTTATACTCAGTCACCAGATAAAAGATCTGAAATTTACCAAGTAGGTGAGCCTGTTCTATGCAAAAGTTCTTTTTTATTATTGTTTTATACTCAGTCACCAATTGAAAGATTTTGGAATTTACCAAGTAGCTGTGATTACTGTATGCAAAAAATGCCTTTTTATTAAATTTTTGATGCTCTGTCACCAATTAAAAGACTTGGAATTTACCAAGCAGCTGAGTTTGTTCTATGCAATAGTGTTTTTTTTTATTAATTTCTTATACGTATTGAGCAATTAAATGAGCTTTTGATTTACCAAGTTGCTGAGTTTGTTCTACGCAAAAGTGCTTTTTTCATTCATTTTTGATACTCAGTCATCAATTAAAATTACCGGGAATTTTCCAATTAGCTGAGTTTTTTCTGTGCAAAAGTGTTTTTTTATGGAATTATTGATGCTTTGTCCCCAATTAAGAGACTTGGAATTTACCAAGTAGCTGAGTTTGTTCTCTACAAAAGTGCTTTTCATTAACTTATCGATACTCAGGGTATATTTCTTGATTCAAGCTTCTTTCTAGCATGTAACATCATACATATCCTTAAAACACCTGAACATTCCTTTTCTTACATCTCCGACTTTTTAATAAACATTCTAAACGCTCAACTTGTTAGCGTACTCTAAAAAAATAGAAACAGAAAAAGGCATAAAATATTTTTATTGCGATAAAAGCATGTAGAATATCATATTAAAAGTCAAACAGAATGCTTTAAATCAATTCCATAAACTACTTCATGATGTTTTTCTCTTGACATGGCACTTATTCTATTTTGGAGTCATACACGACCTTCAGCATGGTTTCAGGTGCAATCGTGTGACACGTTTCATCATTGGTATTATTGGGTTCAGTGACTAGATCTGATGGTAAACTGTTGATTACAGTAGCACCATTTACTGATGCTTTACTTTTCTTTGAATTGTCATTAATTTTCATGGTGACATTATCTGTCAATGCCCTTTTTATTTTGCTTTCGATTTCACTGACTATTACCTCATTATCTTACATAGTTTAGGCACCTGGATAGTTTCGGCATTTTTGGCACCTGGGCATGATATGCATTATTACACTGGTGCAGCAGTATGCTTTTCTTTTCCACTTTGCTTCATTTGAATGCTAATCCTGGAAAGATGACGATAGGATCTGTAAACGGGTAACATGTTACCAGAACCTTAGGCAAAAAGTTAGCCCTTCGTAAACTATTAAGTTTGTGTTTGCATGCTCTTTGAGCACTATCTTCTCTGGAATTGTCACTCCCTCACTACCAGCTCCATAAGAGTTGAGTTGTTTCGATACTCAAAAGGAATTTAATCTTTTATTGTCATGACAATACACGAATACGTTTCCAATATTATATCCATTAATACTTGTCTCATAGTTCAAAGATTTATGCTTGTCAGCATTTTACGCAACGATAACTTTATCATGTGCACATACTTTCTTCGAATATTTCAACCTCACTTTTTTTGTAATAAGATGTAAGTGTTAATCCTTCCAGTGAACAAAAATATCTATTCAAACGTATAATAACTTGCTGTTGTACGTACTTAACGTACTTACCACTTACTGTTGATTTCAAACCACAGTGTACTATGAAGGCTGGCGCATAAGAAAATACAAGGCCGAAAATTCTTTTCCCAAAAAAAGATGGAGGGCGAAAAATAGGGAGGGGGCATTGGAGCCCTTAAGGGGAATAGGGGTACTGGATGGGAATGTGATGACCCAATTCCATGTTCAAAGCCCTGGTAATAGAAAACCAATGTGCTCAGGACCATTAAATTACAAAAAGAGTACTTAGTCGGTTGTAGTCATTGCACGTTTATGGGGATCAAAACAAGTTTCATTAGCCATCAAAAGAATATGTCTGTCCAGCAAGCATCTCAAATCCCCATAGTATGCATATTCTCGGATTTATGCCAAAAAAGGTGTCTGGAAACAGATCACTTATAAAATTTACAATATATCCAAATGAGAAATCGATTGCGCAAATAACTTGCTGTAATGTATTGACGCTTAAGAACAGTTGGCCAGTGTCCCTGAAACAATTGATTGCCTTGCTGGTGCACCCTAAAATTAATGGACCCATGACAAAGTAATGCATAAAATATTTTTACTAAAATAATGTCATGTAGAATGTCCCTATATGAAAGTGAATTCACTATATTTATTCCATAGAATACTCAATTATGCTTTCTCTTGGCACTTATTCTATTTTGGGGTCATATGTTATTTTTAACATGGATTCAGCAACAACTTTATCACACATTTCGTCACTGGCATTATCGGGTTCATTGACTGTATTTGTTGGTAAGGCATCAACGATAATTATATTTAATATGATTTAAAGACATGAAAAAAAGTTAAAAAATTTTAGTTTCACTTTAATGAAAAAAATAAGTAAAAAAACATGTCACTACGAAGATTTTTTTATATTGATTTTTTTTTTGTTATAAGTATATCTAATGTGGTTTAAAGACATGAAAAAAAAATTGAAAAAATTTCAGTAAAATAAAAAACAGGAGGGAGGATTTACGCCCAAGAGGGAGTGAATGGGGCTCCTGAGGGGCTATGCGCACTGGTTGGGGACTCGGGGGCCCTGGAGTGGGGACGTGAGGCCCTTGATGAGCATTTTGGGGTCCAAACTCTGGCGTAAGCCCGTTAATAAAAAACCGATGCGCAAAGGACCATTAAATTTTAATAATGATACCTGCCTTGTTTTAGTCATAGCCAATTATCAACAGTCTATAATTCATAATCGGCTCGATATCATTAGAGTACAAGAAGATCTCATCCAATTGTTTATTAGAATCCATATAAAAAGTTCGTTTATTAGTCATATTGTCACTGCAAAATCACTTCTTTTAGTGAAGAACATAATTGGAAAACGAAACTGAGATAATAATGTTTCCAAGAATTTTCCTTACTGCCCCGGAAGTACGATAAGACCATATGAGCTTGCTTAAACTGCATACAATAATTTCGACGGTCTTCCTTTCATAACACCTGCTGGTAGTCATGGAATTATGGGCACCCTTTAAAACAGGACACCCTTTAAAACTAAGGATAGGGCTGTCGTAGGAATGTTAGAGTAGGGATCTCATAAAAACTGTTATAGCTATACTATTGGCTGCTCTTATAAACTGCACAAGGGGTTCATTTGATTGGAAATTGAAAGTTCTAGTTCACTTTTTAAGATTAAAAAAAACGGAGGTTAACTAGCCCCTCATCTCATGCCCTTATTCCCCAGACCCATCCAATAAAATTGTTTAGATTGCCAATTTATTGAAAATAATTTAAAATCAGATAATAAATATTCCTGGGTCGAAACAACGCCCCAGAGCCCAGTGGCAAGTATTTTAAGTTATGCCCGGGGGGCATATAAGGTATTTATGTAAGGAGTGGTCGTGTATATTTCAGAATAAGCTTATTTGATTGGACGTCAAAAGCGATCAGAGGGCATCTATCCCCTCCACCTACACCACCTTTTCCTTAAATGCATCCAATGGATTTAAGATTGCCATTTTCTTTGAAATAGCCCAACGATCAAATAAAAAATTTCGGGGTCAACATACACCCCTTCCCCCCCCCTGCACGAAGGAACTAAGGGCAGTGACTTGTGCTCTAGGGATATATAAGGTTTTACGTAAGAGGTGACCGTTTAAACTTCGGAGGGAACTCAAATGATTAGAAATTCAAAGTTCTAGTTCCCTTTGTAAGAGTCAAATGTGATCCGATGGCAACTAGGCCCCCCCCCCCCACTAACCCTCTTTTCCCCAAATACAGCTGATCGAATTTCTTATATAGCCATTTTGTTCAAACTTGACCAAAAATCATATAAATCAAAAATGGACCAAACAAAAATATCCTCCCAGAACCCGGTGGCAACTATTGTAAGAATGGTCCCATGGAATATAAGATTCTTATGGAAGGAATGGAAGTATAAACTTCTGAGGGGGTTCATTTGATTGTGAATCGGAATTTCTAGTCCCCTTTTTAAAAGTCAAAAGTGATCGGAGGGCAACTAACCTCCCTCCCAAGACCCTTTTTTCCCCAAACCCATCGAACCAAAATTTTGAAATAGCCATTTTGCTAAAAAACAGTTTAAAGATAAAATAACAAAGACTCTGGGATTGACACAACCCCCAGAGCCTTTAGGCAAGTCTTGTAAGTAGTGCATTGGGAGCATATAAAGTTTTTATGTAAGGGTGTGGGGCGTATAAACTTCAGAGGTGGCTCATTTTATTCAAAATATAAAGTTCCAGTTACATTTTTAAGTGAACGGAAGGTATCTACCCCTCCCCCTCCTCACACACACACTCTTTTCCACAAACGTCATCAATCAAAATTTCTTATAGCCATTTTTTTTAAATGGTCGAATAATCAGATAAAAAAAAACTCCAGGCTATTATATTCCCACCATACCCTGAGGAAGGGTTTTAAATTATGTCTGGAGGCATATACGGTTATTCTGGGTTAGGTGAACTTTGAAGGGGTTTCAAATGATTAGAAACCTAAAGTTGCTGTTTCCTTATTGAGAGTCCAAAGCAATCTGATGGCAACTAGCACCCCCCCCCACCAACCGTCTTTTCTCCAAATGCTTCCAATCAAATTTTCGAGATTTTAATTTTCTCCAAAATAGACCAAAGATCGTATAATAAAAACTCTTGGGGTTTACAAAGCCCCCTTCCCCAGACCAAGAACCTCTTTTCCCCAATGTATCTGACCAAAACTTTGAGATTGCCAGTTTATCTGAAAGAGTCCAATGATAAAATAACAAAAACTTTGGATCAACGTACCAGTGGTCGTCTATATTTTGGAGGGGACTCGAAAGATTAGAAATTGAAAGTTCTAGTTCCCTTTTTAAGAGTCAAAAGGGATCTGATAGCAACTAGCCTCCCCCCGCGAACCCTAAGGTTAAGAGACTCCAATTTGTTCCCAAGGGGGACTTCATATGGAAGGGATGGTCGTATAAACTTCGGAGGGGGCTCATTCAATTTGACATCGGAAGTTATAGTGCCCTTTTTAGGAGTCAAAAGTGATCGAAGGGCAAAAAGCCCCGAAGCCTTTTCCCCCCAAAACTCATCCTACAAAAAATTAAATTTTAGTTTAAGGAATAGATACCAAAAACTTCAGGGTGAAAAAATTCCCCAGAGCCCAGGAGAAGGCGTTCTATGCTACGTCCTGGCGGCATATATGTTTTTTATGAAAGAGCTGTTCGTATAAACTTATTAAAAAGGAGCTCATTTGATCGGAAACTGAATGTTCTAGTTAACTTTTTAAGAGTCAAAAGAGATCAGAGGTCAACTAGTCCCCTGCCCACACCCATTTGCCCCCAAATCCATCCAATAAAAATTTCGAGATAGCCATTTTATTGAAAATAGTTCAAACATCAGATAACAAAAACTCCTGGATCGACACAACGTCAAAGAGATTAGTGAAAAGTGTTTTAAGTTATGCCCCGGGGACATCGTGTTTGGGGCGGGGGGGGGGGTATTGATGTAGTTAGCTAGGGATAGTGATTAATCTTATTCTCTTAACATCTTCCCTAGACTCTGCTGTTGAAAAAGTGTTCGCACAACGCCATAGCCACAAGGTCTAATGAAGTCAAATATTAGGCTATCTTCAAAGGTTATGTATTAGGTCGAAATTATGCATTAGGTTCTTGTGTGAACGAATCGAAGACACAGGACTAATCTTAGATATACCAGCATAGACAAGCTCCTTTAAAACACCAGAAATTTATTAGGTAATTACTTAAAGAAGACAGGAGTACACTTCGATACAGATAAGGATACAATGCTTCAAACATGCAAGAGTCAACGAATCAGAACTGACGCACAACTAGTCTATTAAGTGCGGATATGCTAATATAAAATCACTTTTGTCTGAGCATCAACATGCTAACTATCGCCTCAATAGGCTAGACATGATATGAGTCTAAGTGTCGACAAGACCAAGTTATTTCACTAATCGTTCATAGTCTAAGACCAGCTCTTGCAAGAGTCGCTAACAAAATCAAACATACTCTCTAGTAAGACATCTCCAAGACTGACCTCTTTCATGAGCTATCAATAATACCAGACTAACTCTCTCGAGCCGCTGGCAGTTTAAGACTACCTCTTTATCGAGTCGCTAGTAATTTTAGACTAGCTCTCTAGTTTGACCTCTTCAAGACTAAGCTCTTTCACGAGCTACTGATAATAAACGACTAACTTTAAAACGCTAATTCTTCACAGGTACGTTCTCCTGATTTCCCTCAAAGATTTTTCCTAAACTTTTGCATAGGTTTTTGGCCTTTGCCAGAGTCTGTCCAGCATCTGGGCTAGCACACTACTGATTATGTATCTTGTGCTTCTATTATTAATGTACTATTTTGCATAATTCAGTTGTACAGAAACCTTGTACCTAATATTTTTATTATTCAATAAATTACTATGTTGTATATTCTCTTCAACGTTTCCCATCGCTTGAAGAAAGGTGAATTTTTGTATATTACTGAAACTTTGTTTCTCTATTGGCCAACATAGTTTGCACATACGAAACATTGTTTAATTGAAAGTGCCATAAATCTTGTTTCAGCAAGGTAAAAGACATTCTAAAGTAGTATTTAATATTCTTCGTTTTTCATTAAAATCCCAATTATTTTCTAAGCTTTTTTTCACATTCTAATTATGTTAGCCGACCCTCAAAGGCACTCACGACTTAATTAGTCACGACTTTCGTGAATTCTTTAATTAGGCTTATTCTGCTATATGGCTGATTCTGACAAGCTGGGATAAATTTTATTTAAAATATAACCGATAATTTCTCAACCATAAAAAGGGGGTTTATATTTTATTAATCTTTAATTACGCTACAAAGGGATGGTAGTATTAACTTCAGAGAGGACTCATTCGATTATAAATCGGAATATCTATTGCCATTTTTAAGAGTCAAAAGTAATCCGAGGGCAACTAGCCTTCCCTGGCCCTTTTTTCCTCAAACGTATCCAATCAAAATGTTAAGATAGCCATTTTGTTCAAGATAATTTAAATATAAAATAGCAAAAGCTCTGAGTTTGACACAACCCCCCAGAGCCAGTAGGCAAGTGTCGTAAGTTTTGCACTGGGGGTATATAATGTTTTTATGTAAGGGGTGGTCGTATAAACTTGAGAGGTGGCTCATTTGATTAGAAATTGGAAGTTCTAGTTACATTTCTAAGAGTCAAAAGTGAACAAACGACATATACCCACTCCCCCCCCCCTCACACATTCTCTTTTCCACAAACGTATACAATCCAAATTTTTAGACAGCTGATTTTTTTAAATAGTCCAACAATCAGGGTCAATACAACGCCAAAGGGCCCAGTGGAAAGTGTTTTAAGTTATGCCCCGGGGTAAAAATATAAGGTTCATATGGAAAAGTTGGTAGTATAAAATTCAGAGGGGCTCATTTGACTGTAAATCAGAATTTCTACTGCCCTTTTTAAGAGTCAAAAGTGATCCCCAACGGCTCTTTTTACCTTAAACACATCCAATAAAAATTTCAAGATAGTAATTTTGTTCAAAATAGTTTAAACGTAAAATAACCAATATTTCGGGTTTGACACAAGTAGAGTCCTATGTTCCATTTTGGGGGGACGCATAGCCACTACTCTTTTCTTCCTTATTGGTTTAATATCACGAAGAAGGTTTAACGGTGATTCCATAGATATGTTCCCTCCCATGCTATTTTAAGGGCATATGTTCCCTTCCATGCTATTCTATGTTCCCTCCCATGTTATTCTAAGGGTTTATGTTCCCTTCCATGCTATTCTATAGCGCTATGTTCCTTCCATTGTTATTCTATGGGACCTCTACACGTGATTAAACACGTTATGAAACTATGTGCTATTTGCTTATGTCCCGTTGGTACCATTCCAAACGAGCGCGTATTCCCCGCCTGTTCCTAAACATTGCAAAAAAGATAGGAGTATGAATGGGGATTCCCCCCACAAATTTGTTTCAACTCCAAGTTTTTCAACCAGAGTGATTTTTTTCGAGCTGACACCTGTTTTTTAGGCAGCCAATCAGAGACAACGGAGATATTTACTCCTCTCTCTCTCTGAGACAATTTTTTGTTGTTGCTAGCTCAGTTTCATTGTGGCAGTGAGAGTGTCAACACATGAAAAAATGTTCCATACATGTCCCCTATGTATGTACACACTGGGCAGCTGGTCATCATGTGAGAATTGCACAATGATTGACGAGTATGATGAAAAGTGTAGATTATGCAACCCGTGTAAATTGCATGAAGGATATGCTGTACAAATTAAAGGTTGTAATTCCTGTCGTGAAGAGGTGTGTGACTCTCATCCTAGAGGCCACAAATGTTCCAATTGCCATTATGATAAATGTAATCAGTGGGAGAATACATATCCCAGTATGATTGGAAAGAATCCTAAGCGTGATTTTAGTTTATTGCTAAGACATTGGTATCGTCGTGGTTTTAGATTGTTCTGGGAGGAGGAAACGGGTCAACGATTCAACTGCTGGAACAACAAAATAATTAGGTTTCTACGTCATCGTTGTGAAGACAATGACTACTATGATTATAAGCCCAATGTTTTTTATTTGGCTGTGACGGAATGTGATTCGCCGCTTGAGGACACTACTTGTGACATTACTTCAAATAAACAAATTGAAACATGTTAATTCTATAGAATGAATGAGAATAGTATCATTGACTATACAAAGAGATATGACAAGAGTGAAGTTACACTCTATTGTAGAAAATGTGACCCTGACATTGCAGTACATCAGGATCAGTACACTGTGAATTCAGATAATCTACCTGCACTAGATGTTGTCGACAAATACCTAGTAGAAGATGAAATCTAAAGAGTAGAAAAGTCGTTTTATCATGTATATAAATTTTTATTAATAAACAATTTCACATACATTTTTAGAACATTTTATTCGTAGGGCACTAAAATCAATATTAAATACGCTTGTAAGTATATTTTCCACTAGAAAGTCGTTCAATCGAGGTAAGTCAACGTAGATGTCGAGAAACTGCTTGTAGGTGTAGCCACGACATCTGAACATGAAAAAGAGTAGTGCATGAAAGCCACATGTCTTAGTCGTTAAATCTTGTACTCTTCGTTGATTTTGAATAATGGTTTTCCCACTACTTTCAATGAAGTTGCTGATGTATGGAGTGTAGAATTTATATGATAGGCCAAGAGGATAAAAAAATTCAATATTCTTCGCTGTTTGAAAGATGCATAGCCAATGGCCGGTCTTCAAAGTCGATGGACTGCTATTAACAATGATTAAGCTATTGTTAACACTTGGAATTTTTTCAATGAAGTCCGAAGATATGCAATAGGACTTGTACTGGGACATGTATGGATCCATACTAAATACGTTGATTATTTGGTTTGTGTTCATGGTGCTAGGTCTAGTAGAACTCTGCCGTCGGGTGTGATTTCCCAATAGGTTTCAAATTGGCTCAGTGATATTAGCGTGATACTCTCAGTCAAAGCATCAGCAAATGTACACTCTAAACGTACATTCCCTGTTCGTACTATGCTCATATCCTGAGTCCCCGACAAGTCCAAAACAATTACCCCATGATTTTTTGAAAACATTGAATCGATTATTTCATTTTCAAATAGTTTAGAGTCATGATCTAGGGATTGCATGGTCAACTCGTACAGAGTTCTATAGGATTTTTTGTCAAACGATAGAGTGTACAGTAAAATACCATTCACTTTGCACACAAGGCTAGATAGACCAAAAAATTAAAATCATGGGGGGATTCAGTCCAGAATCCAACGGCACTGCCACTCTTCACAAAGGCCAAAGCCAATTTTGATGGGATTTCTCCATTGATAAATGATGAATCGCTATAGCTACGAGAGCCGGTAGCGATGTGACGTTGATTGGTGATCGTATGGGGGACAAAGAGTTTAATGTTGTTGCCATTGGTTCTTAGCTTTTCCACTGCCAATGCAACAGAGCTCATAACCTTTTGTTTTCGGACGTGGAGAATTGCCGATGTGATAATGACATTTGCATCGGGTGCTGCAGGAAGTGTTTTTCTCAAAATGAAATTCGATGGGACCAGCTGTAACTTTATGTCTATCTTGACATTGGGGGGTAGCCATTGGGATATATTGAATATCTCATGATTTAATTTTCCAACCAGATGATACTCTTGGGTCACTGCAGTAGTCAACTCACCCTCAGTATCAACACCTGATCGATATTCATAGCCCAATGATTGTCCTCTCAACTCCTTGTATGCTTTTGGTGTCATCATCATAAATTGTATGTAGCTTGCATAGTTTGATAAATTATTGCTAGTGCTCACCAATGTTCCATTAATAAATACATTAATTTGTTTGAATAGATTGTGTAGAATACAGTTCTCGTAGGAGAGACCATCGCCAGCATTTGGAGTTTTATTATCTGATTTTTTTTTCACCGCAACATTTAAATCAATAAATGTTGATGACAAATCAATGGAATAGTCTTCATTGGAAAATATTTGAAAGTGTATATTTTCCGAGAGGGGTTGTTGGGGATGAAATTGTTCATAGTAGCCATGCTTGACACTGACATCAACATTTTCAGCATTGAATAGATTCAATGAGGAACTGATTGATGGATATGCTTCCTTGTGGGGGAGATAAGTCATCTTAAGAGAAGAAATCCTTCTTTGATCGAACAATCTTTTCTTCTTCTGCTTATTGGTTTTCCTTGTTTTATTCCTCAAAGTCCTTGTTGATGTCCTTCACTTCCCGCCTGGGTGGAGACTGATGAGTGAATGACGTGCACGCATCCTTTTCAATCCCTTCCCATTTTGTCGAGATTTTAATTGCTCACCAACGGCTCTTGCTGAAGATCCA
>JAQQPU010023271.1:0-13400 GCA_029168905.1 Artemia sp. Kazakhstan ARC1039 | reverse complement strand
AATTGGCATATTTGGGGGGGGGGGGGAGCTGAAATTCATTTCCTATAGAAATGATTACTATATTTGTAATCAGCATAAAAAAGGCATTGAGTGGTATATTCACTTTATGCATAAGTCAATAATATGATTTGGTAGCAATTTACCCCAGTTTATTCAGTTTAGGAGTCCAGCTGGACAAAAGGAAACATGTTAAGGAAACAATTCTCACTCCATAATATGTAGAACAATCCTAGTTAACACATTTTGCAGGGGAGAGCCTTTATCTTCACTTCTTTCCTTGTTTTTTCCAGTTTTTCTAAGAAATTCATGAATTTCTTAGAGCCTATATATTCACTGAATATACACCCCAACCCTCCTAATGCACAAATATATACCTAGAATTGCATCCTCAATCTAAATATAACATCCATTTGCATCACAAATGAACTTTACTCCCATATTAGCAATGTGGTGGATGTCCCTAGGCTATTTGTCCCCTAGGCCTTTTTTTCATCATTTATGAAAAATGTCATTTTTCAGGTCAAACTAGACTTCAGGCAAATTATTTTAATTTCAACAGTTCTTTAGTGGTTACTCTCTTCAGAATTAAAGACTAGACAAATTGGGAAATTACTTTGAGGCATTCTAAAATGCTTATTTGTACTATGCTATTACTAACAACTCATTGTAGCACCAAGCTACCTATGTAAAACACAGCTATGTATGCTCCTCACCCAGTCCAATCTCCTTAAAACTTCCCTCTTTATACTGTCCTAAGAAGTTCTATTCTGCCTTAAATTCTTCCTTACAACCTTCAGTAAATGTGCAGTTTTCAACATGATTCAATTAGGATAGAAGTAGATACATTGCTTGGCAACTTTTCTAATGTTCTTTCATAGTTCAATAATTGTTTCAGGAGAGTGTTTCATTTGGGCTCTTAATGGGGCCTCAAAATGAAAAAATAGTCCATAGTAGCCAAAAGTTTAAAAATATGTTTCTAAAAAACTGACTAGTGAGAAAGACTTGCTGTTTATAGCTGATTTGGGAATGGTAATTATTATTTTTTTTAGTCTTAAAAGTAAAATGTTATCTGAAAAACAGATTTATAGTTTTTTTTTTAAAGAGCCTGAAACCCCTTTAAAATGATGTCACAGCAAAACTGGTGTCATTTTCAGGGGTTTCCAGCTCTTCAAAAATTCCTACAAATTTGTTTACACAGTAGAATTTTACTATTAAGACTAAGGATAGTAATTACCATTCCTGATTTAGCTACAAATGGTAGCTCTCTCTCAGTAGCCAGTTTTTTAGGAGCTTGTTTTTAAACTTTTGGTTAAAATGGGCTGTTATGAGCCCTTTTGTACAACTTATTTTCAGGGAAATAATTTGCTATAGGGCAGGTGGGAAGGGGTAACTGCTCCCCAAGCTGAAATTTAGCATCTCAAAAAATCTTGTCAAAACTAAGATAAGCCATTCTTGTCAAAACTAAGATAAGAATTATGTCATTATGAAATGACATAATTCAAGCATCCACAGTTTTCTTTAGTATACCTTTTCCTTTATGGTACTATATAGCATATTTTTCATTTGGGTCATTTCACTTGACTTGTGAAAATCATCTCCAAAATTGGCCCCCTCCCCCCCTGAGATTTTGATGAGATTACACCCCTGCTTACTGTTCAAAATACAGTCAGTCAAATCAGTACCAAAGACAATTCCTCTGGAAACCATCTAATAAATCCTCCTTCATCTTTTAGAGCACACACATTTCAAAACCATACTTTATTACTGTCATCACTATAGCTTCATATGTTATAATATTTGTTTCATCTTCCTATTCTTCCAAACTTTTCCCAGCTGTGGAGAAAACACAGTGGTCCTTGGCTATTTTACTTTTAACATCTTCACTACATCCACAATCTTTACTAATAATTCTACCTAAGTAAATGAGGCTGTACACTGGATTGATCTTGTTGTGACCCAACATTGCCTCTTCACCTTCACTAAAGCAACTTGGTCTTCTTAACATTAATTTTCAAACCTATTCTTGCAACCTGAGCTCTCAAAACATCCAAAAAATCATTTGTTTGCTAACACTCATCTAGGATGCTCAAACCATCATCATAATCTAAGTCTAGGAGAGTTTTACTTTCCCACTTGATTTCATACACTCACATAGACTTTGCTGTTTCCTTAGTGCAAAATAAGTGGGGATAGAATACAACCCTGCTTAACTCCTGACTCAATACAAAACCAGCTACTAACCCCATTTCTTACCTTAACTGCTGCAATATTGTTCTTGTACACAGTACTAATCCCTTTAGTGTATTTATCCAGTATGCCATTCAAGGATAGGAACTTTGCTAAAGCTCTTCTATTGGCTGAATGAGATGCTTGCTCAATATCTATAAAGCTAAGGACTAAAGGAGTCTGATGACTTGGGACTTGTCAATTATATCAATTAAAGAGTGAAAATTTGTCTTAACATGTCCTCTCCCCTTCCTAAAACAACACTGTTTTCTCTTAAAACTATATATACAGCATCTCTAAGTCTAAAAAGTATCATTGTACTAAGTAATTTGCTTCCTATAGAAATCAAGCCTATATTATGCCTATATAATTACCACACTCACTCTTATCACCTTTGTTATAAATGGGTTAAATTAAAGTTTCCCTAAAATTACTAGGTACTTCATGCTTCTCAAAAATCATTCTCACAATTTTCAGTAGTTAATCTCTAATTTTACAACCATTATATTTTAAAAATTCATTAACATACTTTTAGCATCTATGGCCTTATTATTTCTAATCCTTTTAGTACTGTCTCTAATTCTTCTTTGAAAGAAATCTTTCTTCACTTCCAAAGTGTCTCAAATTTTTTCATTCTTTTTTATATGATTTCCTGTAACTTTATTGTAGTGTGTCCCATTCTCAAAGTTTTTTGCACATCTCTCTTAAATCTATCCTTATCCCTAATTGTGGCCCTGTTTCTATCTTTAATAGAGACAAGTCCAGATTGACTATTCCTTTTCGTTTTATAACATACTCAATATAATATTCATTATTATGCAGTCTGGTTGCATCTTCTAGATCTTCAACAATATTATCCATAGCCTCCACTTCACACCTCCTTAATTCATATTTTAGTATTTTCCTTACATGCCTCTTAGTTTCATATGGTCTATCACTCAATCACTTCTTGTACAATCCTCTCATCTTCTCTTCAAAACTTAAAGCATTTCACTAATATTTGTATCTGTGTTGCTAATTTTGCCCTCCATAAGATAACATCTGCCACTTCCCAAACTGTTTTCCTAAAATTATTCCATTCACCTTCCACATTGTCCAACTTTGGGCTCCTTAGCTTCATATTCAACCGTTCCTGGAAGTTTTCTCTCAAATTCTCATCCTGGAGTCTACCAACATTAGAACTTCCTGGGAGGTTCTTACCCTTCTTAAATTTCAGCTTTACATTAACCCTAGACACTACTAGATTGTGATCTTTACTTTTAACATCAATAACAGTACTCCTAGGCTATATACCCTAGTATCTTGTGTCAATCCTGCCAGTCTTCTGTTTACAATAGCATAATCAATAAGGTTGGTTATCTTACCATCATGTGAGTACCATGTTAACTTATGGGCCATCTTATTATCAAATAATGTGTTGGTTATAACTATACTGTTATGCCTAAAAAATACAGAAGTTTATAACCATTACTATTTTTTTTTCAAGGATACCATCTATCCATATTTCTACCATTAGAAGGCACATTTTTCAGTAATATTTGAGTAAAAGAAAAAATGCTTGTATTTTTTTTGTATATTCTTTAAGAAGGCTGTACTGACAGCCTTATTTGTAGATGTGCTTATACTATCTTAAAAATTAAAAAAAGCAACTTTTTTTGCAAGTAGATCAATGGTCTGTGTAGTGAAGGAACTGATCTCCTGATTCTCTTCCTCTGGCCCACTTGGAGCTGCATGAACTCTGGCTGAGCTGACAGAGTCACACTGCTGACCCTCATACCAAACCAAATAATTGGTGACACCAGGAGGTGAACCCCTGTCCTAAAGGATGTAGGATTACAAATAGAGCAGACCAACTACTTGGCCAGGCTACAAGATATATAAAAGAAAATAAGAATTTATAATTTTGAAAATTGTATTAGTTTTTTTTTTATTTTGCTTTATGCTTATGTTGATTTTTTAGCAATTTTGAATGATCCGGATTTTATATATAATACATAATAATGGCTCAACTTGACATGTTGACTTCATACTTAAACCAAGATCAATTATAGCTTCCTCCAGCTCAAATGTTGATAGTCAGAAACATATATGAGTGTTTCTGACTGCTTCCCTGTTTTGTCTTGAAGTCTTGCAGCAACCAGAAAATATAGTTTCTATTAATAGTAAAAGCCAGACATTGAAGAATGGCAATGAGAATATTGACCTATTAGTCAATATCTGACTCTGTACCATCAAAACTAAAATCTTCTATCACCTTTTTCAGACTAGATCTAACCAAGAACAGAGATAAATAGTTTTTATTAAATTTGTACTGCACTGAAATTGTTCTTGCCTTGAGATTTGCTGAGGTTGCTACCATGCCTAGATAAAAGATATAAATTGGTATTGAGGTGCCAATATGGAATATGAATCCTGAGCTTATTGATGCCTGTCGTGTTTCTGAGATTGGCTCAAAGGTCATATGTTTGCTTTGCAAAAATTTCAAACCAGCTACAAAAGCATCAATCTTGTCTTGTAAAAGAAACCAGTGCTTGTATTGATAACAGCCAAAATGAAATCTTGAGTTGGGTATGTAGTAAGACGTGTGGTTACTGAGTTTTCTCTTTCTAGCTAATAGATTGAAGCTAAATAGGAATATGGATTTGATATGAAACTACAAGAAGCTATTGAAAATTTGGCTTTTGTTGTATCCTTGTCCAGTGTCTGAGGAGCTGTTGTAAATTGAAAAAAAAAAAATATATAAAGCTGATGACAATACTTGTGGAATGCATTTGTTAATGGTTGCCAAAATTTTGTGGTATTCAACTTTACTTTATCAAGGGATAGCTGCTACTAGTTTAGTGCCAGATTCTTATCACTCTTATATGCCTATTTGCTATATGATAGGCAATAAATAAGCCTATTGGGGTTATCACCCTTGTTCTCAAGAAGGGAAAGATACCTTGCAGTGTGTTTCATGCCAACTGATTGTTGTGGCTCCTATATCATGTAAGACGTCTGAACTGCTAGTTATAGATAAAGTTAATTGAGTTTACTATACTCCTGATAATCAGTTTGGGCAAATGACAGTTAGTAGCAGAGAAGATGCACACACCCTAATGTGTTATATCTTAGTTGGGTGTGATGGTGATGTATTGATTGCTGCAGTTTTAGATGCCATACTGGCATTTGATGAAAGTATGCATAGCCAGTTGTTGTTTGACACTCATAACTATGGCGTTTATAAGATTCCAGTGCAAAATCTAATTTGTATGGACAATTGAATGTTAAAGTTAAGTTAAAGTTGAACATTATTAATTTCAAAGATTGTTCTTTGTAGCTCTGTGGAAAAAATTTCTAATGTAGTTATGCATGTAAGAAAAGGGAGCTACTCCCCCCCTCTTTTCATAGTAATTGTGACCAAAAGAGTTATAAAGCAAAATTTTATAAATTTAGGGGTTACTGTTTTGGTTTTGAATTATGCAGATGATATATTTACTTTAAGTTGATCTTTTGCTACAAGGGAAGATAGTTTTTCATCCCTTTTGATTTTTTACGCGAATATTGGTCTTCTTTTTCTAATGGAAATTAACTGGGCTCACTATTCTTGATCATAAGGCAAATACCTCTTTTCATGATTCAAAGTTTGATGATCATACTGTTAAGCCAACCTCTAATTTCGTTTACCTTGGTCTTCCATCTGGCTTTGATGTGAAGTAAACGTGTTTTTATTATTTGATATTTTCTTGGTTAAAGTTTGCAGGGTATATAGGATGCTTATGTATTCAAACATTTTTTTTTAAATTGTCATGTGGGAGCAAAGTTGTATTCTTCCCTTGTTATGCCTCATGCTCTTGCTCTTTCTCTTTTTTGGCATCTATTATTGGGAAAAATAACTGCATAGTTCAGTCTTACTTTTACTGTTTCTTGAAGTTTTTGTTATGTTTCTTTGGAAAGTTTCTTCTTATAAGTGAAAATTGATGTATTCCAGATTCATATACAGACAAACGGAAAGGCATTATTTAGTTTTAGCATAGCCTGATAAAAATCATTTGTTGGCTGAAAATTCTGGTTAAAAACAAATATTTGTGCATAGTGATTGTTCCCATTAGTAAAAAAGAATATAAAATTTAGAAGACTAGTATACTAGCATAAGACAGAAAGAACACAAATTTAAATATGCTGCTTTTTACATTTCTAGTGCCAAAAAAGAGAATGACGACAGTGTTACAATGCGTCCCCACGCTACTGCACCCCTGTTGCTAAGAAAATCCAAACTTTTCCAAATAGAGGCTTTTCTAAGGAGTCCAATCGCTGATTATTTTCAAATCTGTAAAATTAAGATGCATATTTACAAAAACATAAAATAAAGTGAGGCTCTTACCAAATCCAAGAGTGGCTTTGGAACCCTGATTTTGGAAAATTATATCTTTATGTCACGTTATTTCATCTCCAATCCATTTTTATAGTCCAAAGCAAAGTAAGGTGAATTTTCTATTGAATAGGAATGATGGTTTGTTTTTTATAATCTTTTTTCCAGAGGGGATTGACAGCTCTAACCCCTCCCTGGGCTGGTGGGGCAAACCAAAATAGGTACTTGCATGATATATGCCCTACCACTCAAGTTGTTCATTCATTGACGCATTATAGAATAGAGCTGTTTTTTTTTTTCATTAGTTTTTTTCAGCTTAGCATGAGACAAGGCAGAGAGAATTGACAGAATAGATGGAAAATATATAATTTGGGCTATATATTTGCACATTAGGGGGGTGGGTGGGGGTAAAGTATTTGGACAGTGTGAAATTAGAAAACAATTCTTGCTACATAATATACAGAAAAATTGTACCTAACACATTAGGCATGCAGACCCACTATACTTCAGCCCCATACTCCCTAATGTCCAAATATATAGCCTAAATTTGTTTTTAAAGTATTATATTTTATCTTACTTTGATATATTTTATTTTGATTGAGCATCAAAGAAACATATTAGAAGAACAATATTTAGGGCGTTTATCATACAAGTACCCCAAAATATCTTACAAAAACCCAACATCATGCCCAGTGGAAAAGATGAAATGATAGAAGTAGACAAGAAGAGATTATTTTAGATAAAGTCAACAATTTCTGTATTTGTCATCATCTTTAAAGTGAATCTGACATCCTAAAAGGAAGAGTAACTGGGTACAACCTTCCGGAATGGTGATTTGTTTGATAATGAATGGTATTTTAGTTACTGATTTAGGTCATTGTAAAAGTCAAGCATTAGTCCTTTTAGACGCCTCTATTTTTCCTTGCAAGTAAATATTTCTTTTTATTGCCAAGGATATTTTTTAAGGATTTGTCTCTTTAAGTTGAAGATTTTATAGTTTTCCAACTATCATTTCTTGGTCCCCAGACAACCATTCCTTCTTTCATTATTGTTAGTCTCAGCCTTGTTTGTTACATTGATGGCATTTTGAAATGGAGAGTAAAATCCAACATAATAACTAGGTCCTTGCCCCCCCCCCCCCTATAATTTGACTATGCAAGGCTTGATTTTGAATTTGGAGCTGGAACGTCCTTATTCTTCAACAGGAAGCAAGAGCTAAAGGTGGATCTAGAAAAAATATCTTGGTAAGGGGGGCGTGGCCCCCAACCCCCGTGGATCCGCCTGTGGCAAGGGCCTCTGGAAAGTATTTTTTTTAGGAATAGCATGGCCAAACCAATCAGCATGCTCCAAAGCATTTGGTACTTCTTTTTGAATCTGGAATCGAGTTATAACAATGCACCTGTTTTTTTTTAATTTTTGTTGTTGCTTTTCTTGTACAAATAAGCTATGTTTTAAACCCACCTTAATTGGTACAATGGCCTCTCTTTATTTAAAAATGATTATAATAAAGGTCTTTCTCATTAAGCAATAACATGAATAAGAAAAATAGTGCTAATAATCTCGAAGTTAAGACCATTCTATTTTCTTGTTTATATTAGTATTGAAGCAATTATCAGCAACAAATATGAAATGGACATGGCCTCAGAAAAACTGAGGATAGTAGGGTTCCCTTTAATCTGCCTTATATAAACTAATACGTAGACTAATAAAAGAAAGGAAGGCATTATCCTACCCATTGTATACAGGAATGAATACAAGGCAGAATCTACTTTTCACAATTTGTGCATAAGCTACTTAATGTATAACATCATTCTGATCCATGTTGCACCAATTAGGATGGAGTATTAACCACTGTCTCTGCTCAAAACTTTTCAACTTGGTAGCTCTAGTCCAAATATTTGTATTTTGCTGCGTTTTAGATGTGGCTTATAAGTTTTGATAATTTAAAGTTGCTCAGTTTCTTGTCTTGTGACAAAATATAGTATTGCTGACCCTGTTATTTCTGTACAGAAAAGAATCAAAACAACAGTATCTGTTTGTAATGCACACTTATCTAAGCTGAACAGCCCAAAGACTTGAGTACTTACCCAGTATTGTTTTTTTAATTAGTCTTTACTGTAGGGGTTTATGGTGTTAGTGCTTGCTCTTATATAAGTGTGTATTGTTCTCCTGTCTCTATAACATCAAATAACTTTTATTTTGCTACTATTCTTGTGTCCCCTATAACCCTTTCATAACGCCCCCTTCCTACCCAAAATTCTTCTATGCCACTGTTGTTTTTTAATGTCTCTTCATGACAGTATTTGTACACTCATGATAGTTTCTTTTTAGATGGCACAGCAAGTCCGCATTCAGCTCAGCCAAATCAGTGGAAATCACCGTGAAATCAGTGACAAGTATAAAGAGATACTCAGTTTTGTTAAGTGCCTGGATCCTGATAACCAGTTAGATTGTATGAAAGCTATTGTTGATTCACTTTTAAATGATAGCGTTAGCCTAGTTGTCAGTAGGCCAATTTTGGGAGATGTTCAGGCCATCATTTCAGAAATGCCTGATGAATCTGCAAAAATTCTATCTCATTATATTCTTGAAAAAGCTTCATCACGTACAATTTCCTTTGAGGATCAGATAGCTAGTCTGAGACAGAATTTAGCTGACATATATGAGCGAGAACAAAATTGGAAAGAATCTGCCAATATTTTGGTTGGAATTCCATTAGAAAGCGGGCAGAGAGCTTATGGTGTCGATTATAAGTTGGAAACATATCTAAAAATTGCAAGACTTTTTCTTGAAGATGAAGACCCTATTCAAGCAGAAGCTTATATTAACAGAGCCTCCCTCTTACAAGCGGAGACTCAGAAGCCGCAGCTTCAGATTCATTATAAGGTCTGTTACGCACGCGTATTGGATTTCAGAAGGAAATTTTTGGAAGCAGCTCAGCGTTATAATGAACTATCATATAAAGTGATTGTTCACGAAGCTGAAAGGATGACGGCTCTCCAAAAAGCCGTCATTTGTACCATTCTGGCTTCAGCAGGGCAGCAACGTAGCCGTATGTTGGCTAATCTTTACAAAGATGAACGCTGCCAGCAGCTACCCTTCTATAACGTCCTTGAGAAAATGTATTTGGAACGGTTGATTCGACTATCTGAGCTTGCAGATTTTGAGGCTCTCTTACAGCCACATCAGAAAGCAGTCAGTTCTGATGGTTCTTCAATCTTAGACAGAGCTGTTATGGAACATAATCTGCTTGCAATTTCTAAGTTGTATTATAGTATTAGACTTGATGAGCTTGGTGCTTTGTTAGATGTTGATCCTAATAGAGCCGAAAAAATTGCATCTCACATGATCAGTGAAGGGCGAATGAACGGATCTATTGACCAAATTGATTCTGTTGTATATTTTGAAAGGAAGAAAACATTGCCAACTTGGGATAAACAAATTCAAAGACTCTGTGATCAGGTTAATAAAGTCGTGGACCTTATTGGAACAGTCTCTCCAGAGTGGATGGAGAAAAAAATGGAGTTTTAAACTCATAAACCCATTAATAACTCCATTTCTTCCTCTGCTCTTGCTGTCCCTGAATTTCAGCTATTGCTTTTGTATATGTCCCTTATTTGATTGATAAATAAATGAAGTAGATGTCTATGGTGTTTTAAAAGCTCCAGTAAAAAAGAAAAATCAGTAGGCCAAGTTAAGTATAAAAAGATAAAAAAAAGATAAGAATTAAAATCAAGTATTTTGCAGGCATCAAGACATGGCTAATTGTAGAAAAAGCCAAGACAGATAGTCCGAGTGATTGAGATGCAAACCTGGGATAAGCCCTTTTTAGAATTCTGTAAAAATGCTGTCATTTCATTTGTTGATAGATAAGTCTATCTATCATCCGTCCATATGCCATTCCTAGGGCAGAACTAAGGTAGATAGTCATAGAATTAAGGGATGAAAGATTAGATTAATTTTGGGATGACGCGTGACTGACAATGTCCACTGGACTTGTATGCAAAATCTGGGTTTAACCGCAGGCACTTATATTTTTTATGTGCACGAGTTCTAGTGAATACTGCTGCTTTTTTTTGTTACAAAAAATGATTTAAGATATACCCATACCATTTTATGTGTTGCTACTTATCCAAAAAAATTGTTGTATTATTTCTTGAATATTTTTATTTTCTCCATTGTTATTTTGAATCGTATTTTTTTTACGTACTCAGACCCATTTGGGATTTGGCATACTCTTTAGAGCCGTCTTGACATGAGTCGCACTTAGACTACAAGGTTTTATTTTATTTTTTTATTTTTTGTAATTTCTTGCATGGTTGTTGGTTAGCTCTAAGAGCTCGACTTCAGTATTTAAAAATCTTTGTGTTATACAAAACAAATTTTATAGGAAAGGTGAAAAATTTAAAAATGTGATTTTTTTTATTATTAGGCTAGTCCTTTGTACAAGGAAAGTATTTCTGTACATTTAGGGTGCAGCAGAAATAATATTTGCACTAAAAGATCTAATTTCTAGTCCTTTTTGTGATTGAGAAAGGTATAATGTATTTTGGAAAGAACAGAAACTTGTAAGCATTATGAGCAACATTTTTCTTTTATTACTATTTTTATGGTTGTATTATGTTATGAATTTTCCTTTTGTATTGTTGTCATTTTCTTTATTTTATTTTTTATATTATATTCTGTTTATCGCTGTACTTACAGCGGGTCATAGGTAAATTTAATACCCTAAAAATATGTGTTATTATCGATGATTGTGAGGGAATACCTGGAATAATTGGTTAGTGGCACTAATTTAATTTAAATCACCTAGCAAGCTCCAATTCAAATAAAGAGATTTTAACTTCCGATCTGACTTGTTGTTTCAAATTCCCATTGTTTTGATATCATGGGTTGGAAAGTGCCTCTTTGAAATCACTAGGGTTGAAGTTCTCTGTTTTGTTCTTGAAAGTTTTTTGAAGCTACAAAAAGTTGCTTTCTGGTATACATTTTTTTAAACTGAATTAGAATACCTCTTTGAAGAGGGTGGTCGATATACTTTTACTCGGATGGGTGAGCTACAAGTTGGGCCAACCAATAAATGAATTTTTACGACCCTGCTTGAATAATATTGACGTGTCTGATGCTTGTTTCCTCTAAGAATTCGCTAAATACCAGAGAACTCGTGGAAATCTTGCGTTTTTCCTATCGAAATTTATCCGCGTGAATTTTAACGAAATTGACCTACCATGTCTTAGGAATTCATTCCATTAGATTCATTTGTGATTATTATCCTATTTTGAGAAAATGAATAAATACTAACAATATAGAAATTTTAAAGGGTAATTATTTTGTTTTGAGAAAACGAATAAATTCTCACATAGCTAATTTCGGAGACCACACTGCCTCTCCATTTCGATAAATAAAAGTTCAAATAGGGATAAAATCCTTTTAATAGACAGTTATAACTTTCACAAATAGTGATAAAATTTCACCAAAAATACTTGATATTTCGGTCATATATGCAGTGACCGTTATCAGTATAAACTGAATGCTGAATGTTTAGTTTTACTACTGATGAAAGTCACTGCATATGTGACCGAAATATCTAGTATTTTTTGTGAAATTTTTCACTATTTGTGAAAGTTATCACTGTCTATTAAAAGGATTTTATCCCTATTTGAACTATTATTTATAAATTCTCACATAGAAATTTTAACTGTTACCATTACTGGCATTAATGGCCACCCACTAAAAACAGCCCACAGAAGAAAATTGGAATACAGTGTTGACACGCCAGTCTAACAATTATTCATGTTTGGACAGCCAATCATGGTAGAATTTAAAAGCTAAATAAAAAAGAGAACTAAGAACACGGGTTTAATGCCAGTGGAATTCTTTAAAAAAGGAACAAAAAAAAAACTGTAGATATTTTTCTTGTAGCTTATAATCAACATGGGGTCTTCAGAACAAATTAGTGAGAAAAATAAAAATTAAAATATTGGCAGACTAAATTAATGCGGACTTTAAATGAATATAAGCAAATAAAGATAATTAAAAAGGCAAATTGAGATTAAAAAATCTAAATAAATAAAACA
Source organism: Artemia sp. Kazakhstan ARC1039 (assembly GCA_029168905.1). Lineage (NCBI taxonomy): Eukaryota > Metazoa > Arthropoda > Branchiopoda > Anostraca > Artemiidae > Artemia > Artemia sp. Kazakhstan ARC1039. The sequence goes on along the minus strand of JAQQPU010023271.1, from coordinate 746 downwards.
AGGAATTACTCCTTTTTAGCTCAGAAAGCCACCAGAATAATGTAAGATTCAAAATGCGGTTAACGTACTCCAGTGCAATCTTGAACGTAACTGAAAATCAAACGGAAGAAAAACGCATTATATTGATACAGCTTACTATCATCCAATAAAAATTATATAAAGCATGAAGTAGAAAAAAAAGAAAAAAAAATAAGAGGATCGTCATCCTCATTGCTTTTCATAGCAAGAGCAAACCAAATCCATTTGGGTTTGTTTCGATTTATTCGTCTCAGCCTTTACTATAGAGTTATAGTTCTCAGCACAAATTGGTCTTGCAATTGTTTGCTGACCCAACAAAACTACAGCTTTGAGGAATGTATGCAATTTGAATTATTTAGCTTCGAGAACCAATATGTCAAAAGAATTTTTTTTTTTCTGGACTTGGTCCACTTTGATCCTGAACCTTCGACTCAACGTGTTTGTGAGCTGCTCCTCATAAATGCACTAAAAGTAGCTTTTGTATGTCTGTTGTACTTAATTGCCTCCACTAGAGATTTTGCATAACCGAGTTATTTACTTTAACCATGTGCTAATTTTTCATAGTGCTACTTACTTACTTTTACTCTTGACGCTGCTCCTCCTCGCCCGGCATCCATAATGTATCAAATAGAAGTTTTACATGAGGCTCGGTTATGTGCAACGGATTCGACATGGTACAGCCAATCAGGGTCCCAGAGCCGACCGAAGAGGCGGGAGCCTTCAAGCGG
>JAQQPU010023270.1:0-13401 GCA_029168905.1 Artemia sp. Kazakhstan ARC1039 | reverse complement strand
TCTTATAGGAAAACGATAAGAGCCCGCTTATAGCGGGTTCTTATAGGAAAACGAGGTTTTTCGTAAATATAAATTCGGGGGATAATTTTTACGATCTGGAAATATCAAAATGCCCTAACAGGTCAAATTCTGCTTCGAATGAGTCCTCATTCACCCAGATCAGTTGCCAACTGTGGCCTGTAGGCGTGGCTAAGAAGAAAATTTTTTTTTGAACTTTAAGTGGCTATATTTGGTTTTTGGAAAACAGGGAAGGAGTGATCGGATTGAGCTGAAATTTCGAGGATAAGCTCACGGGCCCTAGAAAAGCTTAACCTCTAAATTTCAACTCAGTCGGACAACGTTAAAGGGGGGGCTGTGGTCGGAGGGTCGAAACTTCCGGCCCACTTTTACCCATGAAGATAAAGTCGGAGGGGGGTGAAATTTTGCACGTTTCTTATTTTGAGCTTGGGCTACAAAATGCGATTACCGCTGTCTCTCTGCGACCGCTAGAACCGGAAATCGCTTAACATTGTGGTGGGTCGCCTCTTTATAGAGGCACAAGTGTGCCTCCTTGATTGTGTATTGAAAGTGTTGATGAAACGGGACCTAGAGCACCTAAGGTGGCGGTGGAAATTAAAAGGGGTTTCCGGCTGACCCTAGAATGGGACAAGATGTATAATGGATATGTTATAAAATTAAGCAAATTCAAGTCGGAAGAACAATTGTGCTTCGTGGCTACGGTGAATACTGCGCATATACAGAGACTACAAGATAGATTAAATCCACTGGCGAAATATATTGAAGAGAATAATTTATAGAAAACAGTCTGTTTTTGCTAGTGAGAGTGTTAAAATGACTGGAATTGAGAAAAAAAAATCATACAAGATCCAGTAAAACTGGAAAAATGCTTGATTCTAAATGATGATTTTCTAAAGTTATATCCTCAATGGAAAATATTTTCTCGAGGAATTCTTACCGATCTAATGAGAAATGAGTCCATCTTTGAACTATGCATGAAACTTTTACGTCGTGGCTCAGATGCATTTACTCAATTTATTGATGTATTAATTGAAACAAAACGAAACGATATTGTGATATTGCTTTTAACCATTACCTTGACTGCCAATTTCCAAGGCGAAAAGAAATAACTCAAGCATGTTCTATGAGGTCACTCCTCTTCCTAGAAGAAATTCATTCAATTGATTGCGAGTCAGTTTCTTTATGGAAGTGAGACAGTGAACATCGAAAAATATTTTACACATGTACATTATGTTTGTATACATGGGGCAGCAGGTCCTCCGGTAAGAATTGTACCTTTGCAGATGACTATAATGAAAAGTGTAAATTATTCAATCCATGTAAATTACATAGAGGTTATGCAGTGCAAATTAAAGACTGTAATTCTTGTCTTGAAGAGATTTGTGACTCTAATCCTAGAGGACTCTTATGCTCCAATTGTTACTATGACAAATGCGATCAATGGGAAAATACTTATCCTGACCTTATTGCGAAAAACCCTAAACGTGAGTTCAGTATGAATAATAAAATTCCAGCAATTTCATTGCTGGAATAATAAAAGAGTCTGGTTTTTACGACATGTCTATGAAGATTCTGCCTATTATGATTATAAACCTACAGACTTTTATTTGGCTGTTAGAGAAAGTAATTCTTCATATGAAAATTGTGTATGTGACATTGGTTCAAATAAGCAAATTGAAACACGTGAATATTATCAAATGAACCAGAGTAGTATTATTGACTTTACAAAGAAATTTAATAAAAGTGAAGTTACACTATTGTAGAAAATGTGATTGTAGAAAATGTGACCCTGACTTTGCACGTCAAGACGAATACAAGTTGAATCCGGATGAGTTGTTACCGCTTATCGTTTCTGATGATTACCTATACGTAGAAGAAAAAATCTAAAGGACGCAAGGTTTTGTATACAACTTTTATTAATAAACAAATTTAAATACATTTTTAAAGCATTTTACTTTTAGGGCACTGACATTTATATTACAGAGGTAAGAAAGAGTATTTTCAACTAGGAAGTCGTTCAATCGAGGATTGTCACCATAAATCTTGATACGTTCCATGTAAGTATATCCACGACTTCGAAAAATAAAATATAATAGGGCATGAAAACCGCAGCTTTTCGTTGATAGGTCTTGTACCCAATTCTGATTCTGAATAGTAGATTTCACACTCTGCTCAAGAAAATTTTTAATATGAGGTGTGTAGAATGTCTACGACAAGCCAAGCGGGTAAAAAAAAACTATTTTGCTTCTTGTTTGAAAGATGCATAACCAATGCCCTGTCTTTACACTCTACGGACTGCTATTTACAATGATTAGGGTATTGTCAACATGTTGAATAGGCTCCTGGAAACATGAAGGTATGCAATAGGATTTATATTTGTACATGTAGGGGTCCATGCTAAATACGTCGATTATTTGCTCCGTGTTCATGGTGCCAAGTCTAATAAAAAACTGCCGTCAGGGGTAATTTCCCAATCGGTTTCAAATTGATTTAGCGAGATTAATGCAATGCTTTGTTCCAACGGTTTGGAAAAGGTACACTCTATCCGCACATTTCGCGTCCGGACAATACTCATATCTTGAGTACCAGACAAATCCAATTCAATGATGCCATGCGTTTTCGCAACCATTTCTTCACTTATACCATTTTCGAACAATTGAGAAATTTGATCTAGGGATTTCATTGTCAATTCGTAAAGGGTCCTGTAGGAATTATCAAAGAATAAATTGTAGAGTAGGATTATATTTACTTTACATAAAAGCGATGAAAGTCTAAATAATTCAAATTAATGCGGAAACTCTGTCCAGGATCCAATAGCGCTAGCAATTTTTACAAAAGTCAATGCTAATTTTGAAGGGATTTCACCATTGATAGATGAAGAATCGTAATAGGTACGCTTACCTGTAGCAATATGGTCTTGATTCGTGATTGTAAGAGGCACGAGCAATTTGATCTTATTTCCAGAGGCTCTTTAATTTTTCAATTGCCAAAGCCACAGAACTAATAACTTGTTGTTTTCGTACATGAAGTGTTGCCGACATGAGAGAGACTGTTACATCGGTGCTGTGCCCAGTACTTTTCGCATAATATAATTGGACGGTGCGAGTTGTAGTTTTATATCAATATATCAGTTTACATTAGGAGGCAAACATTGAAGTATATCGAATATCTCAAGATTTAGATTCCCAGCTAAATGTAAATCTTTAGTTGTTGCCTCTCTAAGAACATTGGTAGTATCAGTATTTGTTTTATGTTCATATCCAATAGTTATACCCCTCGACTGCTTATAGGACTTTGGTGTCATCAACATGAATTGTATATAAGTTGCATAATTTGAAAGATTATTGCTTATTGCACCAATGTTCCATTTATTTAGACGCTTATTTGTCGAAATAAATTATGTAGTACACAATTTTCGTAGGATAATCCCTCGGCAGCACTTAGTTTTTCATTGTTTGATTGGTTAACAATCACATTTAAATATATAAATGTCGAATTCAAATTCATAAAATAGTCTTCATTAGAATAAATTTGAAAATCGATATTTTCAGAGAGCGGTTGTTGCGGGTAAAATTGTTCATAGTGTCCAGGTTTTACACTGACATCTACATTTTCCAAATTTAAAAGATTTAGAGATAAGGTGACTGAAGGGTTGAAAATCGTTATGGGGTAGATATGCCATTTTTCTACGAAAAGAAGTCCTTCTTGGATCTTTTTACTTTCTTTGATGCTTTACGCTTCCGAGCTGACTTGAGACTGATGAGTGATGGGGTCTTTCTCGTCTTTTTTAAACCTTTTCCCCGTTGTTTCAATCGATCGGCGAGGGATTGTGGGCTCGATCTGAGATTTTGCGAAACACTTTCTTGAATATCTTTTGCAGACCCCCAATCATGTAATGTAGAGGATGCAAAATCTGCTGCAACCGGTGCAATATATTTTATAGCCAAGGGTAGTGAAGAGCGAAAAATCTTAGCAAACCAACTGCCAAGACCGTACCCGGACATTGACGAACGACCCTATAATAGTCCATTCCATGTCCCAACTGCCGTGGTCAAGAATAGCAACATAGCAATCAATACCAGTACATACAAAGTGAGTTCTATTAGTCACTTTACTGAATGGGTGGAAAGTGACATGTAATTACAGCCAAACTTTTTTTTATTTCTAGTGGATAACCCAATTTGCTTCTTAATGTTAACTGACAGAGCTCCAAATACGAAGTGTTGACTGGAAAGTATTGAAGGTGTTTTATATTATAGTGATGAATATGGTCATTAGAGGTTTTACGTTCAACACGTAGGAGGGGGAAATTGGTATTACCAACTCTTGATCTCTCGACAAAGGAAGCATAAAGAAAAATACAAGAGTCCGAGGAGAAGGCGGGCGGATACTCTGCGATTATGACACGATTCACGCCACCGGCGCTTCCTGCACTATTACGGTTGATAAGATTATGTTTAAAAGCAAGCACTTCTCTTAGATTATCATTGAGAATGACCTTTTAATTTTCGATGAAAGAACAAATGCAGATTTTACCCTCTTCCTTTGAATAATTGAATTGAAAGGCACCATTTTTACCATATGAAATTTTTTTGTTAATAGCACGAAACAATTCGTTCATAGTCCAAAACTCCGCATATAATAATATGGCAAAGGGGTATTCAAATTAATTCATATTTTCAATCACATATTGATCACTAACAATTAACCAGTATTGGGATTTAATTTTTATGTCATATGTACGATCCTTACTTATATCATATGTATTTTTAAAAATACAATATACAAGAGCCATTTCATACCTTCCCTTAAATTTAATGGCCGGGGAAAGTTTTGTCAAAAATCACTCGTTCTATTCAAATCATCATAAAGAGGATCGGAAACATTAAACATGAATGTCACATAAAAACCTTCAGACACTATGAACGTCTTCAGCGGGTATCCACAAATTAAAATCAGAGTTGTATCCTAGCCAGCTAACAAGCAACTGTCACTCTGGCGAGTACGAGTCTTTAATGCCTTTTCAATTTGATACATTCCATTAATTTCAACTTCTTGTAATTCATAATCATAAAAATCACCAAGAATATCTTCATCTTTCATATCATGAAGACGATATGTTATAGGCTTAGTATCCAGAATTTTTGACACTTTAAAAAGTTCAGTAGACCACAAGTAATTTCCTTTTTCAAAAATATTTCTTGTACGATTGATTCGAACAGTATCACCAACATTTAATTTTTTCTTTCCTGCCTTTCAATTAGAATATTGTTTAAGGAAATGTGTATTGTCACTATGATTAACTTCCTGAGGGCGAGTATTGAACAAGGATCGATGAAGACGTTGATTATAAATCAACATAATTTTATCTAAATCATGAATAAATGCAGCCGTATTTCTCAATGTACAATATCTTGAAATTAAGAGTCAAATGGTTCGTATTAAACGTTCATGCCAATGCCGCCTTTATAGGACTATGACTATGATAGAGCATTGTATTATATTTCAATAAAACTCTTTTCACGTGGCAATCAACAAATTCACTTCCACTGTTTGGTTGAATTTCTTTATATGTATCTTGTTCAAAGATGGAATCAAGGGCTTTAACAGCTTCATTGCCTCTCTTTGACTGCAATGGAACTGCATATGCAAACCGACTAAAAACCCTTATTGCAATTAAAATATACTTGTACGCTTTATTATAACGTCTTTGAATCACGTCTAGAGTCAAAGGATCTTCTTGTAATTTATGCTGAGGGTAAAAGGCTTTAGTTTTTTTTAAAGTGATTACCCCTAGTCCTATGATTTCGATGAAGAGTATAACTGGAGTATGTTTGAAAATGCTCTTTTGCTAGCTTCTTTATAATAACAGTAACATGAGCAATTGTAGAGGGAGAACTTAAACTTCCTGGTTGTCCAATTTTTTCATAAAAACCTTTAAATTTTATATATTTATCGTTACCGTCCTCTATCCTTTTGTATACTACTCGGTGAATTAATACGTCTTCGCTTTTGTCTATTTACCGGTGTAAAATCGCCACTAGGTGTGCTTTCCAAGAAAGATTTGAAATCCTCTTCTACCTTTAATGGACTATGTTCTTTTAATTTCTTTAGAATTTGCTTATTGCCGATAAGACTTTTACGAAAATTTGACGACTTTAAAAAATTATATAAATGACTATCGAAGGATTCGACTGGTTTACGATTTGCAATCAGATCCAATAATAAATCAATTAAATTGTAAGGCTTGCCCTGGATTATAAATTCATTCTTTTTCTCATCAATTGGTTCATTTTCAGCGAGATACGTCAAGAGTCTTTTACCTTCATCACGATAGGATTGAGGCAACAAGTCAAAGACTTGATAATAATTTTTCCTTTTTTGGTGTTTCAAAACTTTTAGAAGGTTGATCAATGAAATTGACTTTGAGCGGTTTTTGACGATAAGGTTTATGTTTTTCCACATGTCGAAGTGCATCTTAAAGTAAAATTAATTTTTCATCATCGGCAATTGTTTCATTGTTAATAAATTTATCAAGATTATCTTCAAAGTGGCTGACAGAGCAAATTCAATTGGCGTCAATTTAAAGGATATAGCCATTTCTAGAGAATAGTGTTTACAAGTCTGGAAATTATCGGTAGTAACACTGAAGAAAAATTACCGCCCGCTTGAACAAGACGTTTTCTTTTACAGTTTGCGTTCTTTTTGCAAGCTAAAGCACGTACAAGTGATCGATGTTGCTTTGTCTGTTGCTTAACACGATCTGACAGCTGAACATTACCTTCCTTTAAACTTAAACAAAGCTCCAAAAAGAGATTAATAAATTCCTAGTCAACACCATGCTTGAGAATTGCTTTTCTAAGTCGTTGTTTTGAATTGGCTAGAACGGAAAATAAATGCCGGGGTTCATGTAGCTTCTTCAGTGTCATGATTGCAACTAATGACATTTTTTACTGTTTACGGGTATATATACAGTAATTTCATTATCGAAAATATAAAGTGACTGCACGAACTCTTCGGGCGTGTTTGATTCAGGTCCAATATCTTGCTAAACGTGTTTTGATTCAGGTCCAATATTATGTAGCCATAAGGTTTATTAGTTGCTTGATTATATGCAGAAACTAAAAATTTAGGTTCGCCGCGGTAGATTTGTTTGTTCAGAGTTAAAAGAGAACTTGAATCGCGAACAACTCTATAGATGATATAGTAGGTACAATTCAATGCAAGTGTTCTCATACATTTACTCTGATGAAAAAGGTTATGGAAAACAACAGTTACAGAAAAGTTTTTCGTGATGGGACGGGACAGTAGACAATCGTAACATTTCCTGTGACAATTCTTCAATAGATTCAGCTAAATCGTGAATAATCAACCACGAGTTTGGCGCAATACTAGTAAACACGTCAACTCCCTGTATAAATTTTATGCTTGGATCAATCTTCTTTATTTTATCATAAGATTCTTGCCATATTCTATAGCAATAATAGATTTTTTTGGATTATCTAAAAATATTTCATCACGGTTTTGAATTATTTTCATTAAAAGTGTTATTTTGCCAGACATGGACTGTACGCAAAGAAACAATCTGAAAGGTGTTTCAAATTGATACATACTCTACCAATGCCAAAATATAACTAACCTAACCAAAATCTTCTTAAAGAAAGGAATTCGGGAGGCGGGAGATAGGAATATCATAATAGCATCCATCGCCCAAAGTTTTTTTTTAATGAAAAGTCTGGTAATGTGTACTCACATTACCTGCAAACGGAAATGCAGACACTACGTCCAGACTTACAGAATTTTGAGTGTGTTTCTTAGGACAGGGTGGAATATATCTTTCAATAGGTTGGAAAATAATAATGAGACTGGAAGTGGTTCAGTGGTTTTGTTTATTTAAAGTTTGGATTTAAATTTAACTAAATATAAGAGGTAATTTGTTTTAAGAGGCAGGAGCGGGAGAGAGAGAAGTGTAATATATGATGCTGATTTAAGGGGCTGTAGAGATGTACAACGCTTTTCTTTTGACACGGGCTTATTGTGCTTCAAGTATGCAGTCCTCTTGGCAGGGCATAAACGGTTGAAAGATGGTGCTAGTAAGACACGTTTGGATGATTTGACAGTTTATGGGGGTGGGGAAGGGGAAAGGTTTTCTATTGTAAATAGAATTTCCTAATTTAAAGATTGGTGTTTCAGCGTTACAATATTATGCAAAAAATATGAAGAGGGGGAACTTTAAGATAAAAAGGGGGTAGTATATTCAATGAGGGTTCCGGCCATTGAATCGGTGAAACACTGGGCATGGGTTCTTTACGAGCTTGCCAAAGACCCCGACTCAATCTGGTATTTCTTTCAATTCCAAACATTAGACGAGTTTTAAATCAAGGGAAGAAGTACACTTTACGTCATTATCGTCCAATATGTCTATCAGCCTTCCAAACAGAATTGAAATTAAAAAGTCACTTGAGAAACTGTAAGCGTCATGGGTACCAGTCTGTGGAAACTGTTTCGGGTGACAATGCCATTTTGAGATTCAAAAATTTTCAAAATTTGTTCTTGCAGAGCAACAAGGTTGCTTTAGACAGAGAAGCCAAACTCATGGACGTGAGTTTCATCAAATTTAAAACGTGCTAAAGAACATGAAGCCATAAAAATACCTTATGCCCATGCGCAACGAGATGCTAGTAATACCATGCAATTGGTAGAAGTATTTGATACATTGGGTGGGGATGATTTTGTAGGTACAGCTATGGTTGCAATTATCAAAACTGTAAATAAGTCAATTTCACGGGTTCGCAAAGTAGATTATCCAATGAATTTATCCCCAGAGGACGAGTTGGAAATTTAAATAAAATAAATGTATTGGGTTTTTAAGGGAATTTTGTTAAGGATAGTGGGGCAATGCCAGTCCACAACCATTATCATTTAAGAAATCATATTTTATTGGGAGGGAGTAAGTTTCGTGGACTGGCCCATAAATCTTGTAATTTAAATGTTAAACAACAATATTTTCTACCGGTTTACATGCACAGTTTTAACTATGATTTAAAATTCATTTAATCAGCGTTGGCATGTTTGGTGTAAGGTGAAGATGTAGATGGCACATGAGTAGATGGGTCTTTTTCATATAAAATCATACCCAAATCATGTGAAAAGTTGATGCTCTTAGAATTCAATGGAAAACAGTTGAAAATAATAATACGTACGTGAATGAATTCTGTTATTTAGATTCCTATACCTTTTCCCCTAAAACTTTAAGTCGATTGATTCAAGTACAAAAAAGCAACGATTTTAATAGTTTCTCCCTCCCTCCTGCTTTCCAGATGATGAAATGTATTACTTATTAACGTGTAAGGGTAAATACCCATACGGAAAACACAGCTACACTTCGAGGCTACACGAGGAAAAATTTCTGCTCATCGAAGCGTTCTATGGTTCATTTCACGATAGTCAATGCACCAATGCCGACTATGAATTGTCTTAAAAAGACTGGGTTACACAAGGGTGTAAAAATGGGCAGGATTACTGTAGAATGTACCAGGCAAGTGATGTATTGAAGTTGTAGGACGTTGTCGGTAGAAACATGGATAAATCTATCAGGAATTTGGAATAGATTTGGGGTAATATTCTTTTCAACACCTCATCTCATGATGGCGTTAGTTCTGAAAACCAGTAAAGAGAAAATAGGTCTGATCACCGACGTGGATTAGAACTTATTTATAGAGAGGTCAGTAAGGGGAGGGTATATTTTTCATGGGGATCGTATCCTGGAAACTTAACCAACTGGACAACGCACTGGTGAAAAGTCGGATGCAGTGTTCCTTGATATGAACTCCCTTTATCCGTCGGGAATGCCTCGCTACTCTTTGCCATTTGGGTATTACAAATGGCTAGACAATCCCCGTGATCCAAGTTTTCAAGCCATTTCCACTGTTGAGGAGAAAGGACCGCAAGGATGGCTTATAGAAATTGATGGGGAAATATCATTCGAACCTCATGACTCGGTAAAGTATTTTGTTTTCCCGTGCATAAATGGAACGATACCTAGGGATTGATTGGGTTCACATAATATTTCTTTGGTAGAAGATGGGGGTATGCACTGGACACGGTCAAAATAAAAGCTTATTGCCGACCTTTACCCGAAAAGGAATATTTCTGTACACCACGTTCTTTTTTGGGGGATGCTGGCCAACGGTTTCAAGGACAGACAGATTCATAAGACCCTCCGACTCGATCAGAAGCCATATATGAAGACGTTTATTGACACCTTTGTCAGTAAAAGCTCTGAGGCAAAAACGGAGGTTGAAAAAGAAATCTTTAAACAAATTTTAAATTCAGCCCTCGGTAAGATGTACTAGAGTGTGCGCAATAGAAGTCATTGTGACGTTGTAACCAACACAAAAGAATGTGCTCGAATCATTGCCGATCCAATTTTTACATCATTCACGATCATAGATTCTAATATAGTCGTTTTGCATAGAAAAAAGAAATATAGTTTCATACAAAATTTTTTTTTGTAGCAGTGTCATTTTAGAAATAAAAAAAAAAACAAATGGGAACTTTTTTACAATGTGTGTAAGCTCCGAACGCCGGGGGAGGGTAAAGTTCAAGCGTATTATGAAGGCACTGATTCACTTCTGTTGAAATTAAAACAGACAATACGTTGCATGATTTGGAAAACGGTGAGCATATTACCTCTCGAATTGAGTATACGAACTGGGACAAGTCCATTTATCCGGAGCTAGCAAATCACAAGGCCCAAAATAATTTATTATTTAAAAGATCCTAGACGGGGAGCACCTTGATTTCCCACGGTATGCTTGCAGGTCCGAATGTGTACTTTCTGCAAACACACAATGAGGATATCAAAAAAGTCTGCAAATGAGTGCCTACACACTATGTAAAGAAAAATTTCAACATGAGTGCTTATACAAACTGTGTAGAAAACCCTTTTTACTTCCAAGAGTTAAGGTCATGGACATTCGTTCTTAAAACTTTAAGAACTAGACAATTAGAGTCTAAAAAAATGCCATGTCGGACAAAGTCTATGTGTTTACGGGCGGTGTGAAAGTACTACCACATGGCCAGTACCTTACTTCAGATCGAAACGTATGTTTAGATTACAGACAGCGTATTGGTTTGGAGAAGATTCAATAATTGACAGGAGGAGGCTCCGTTTTTTCCTACAGTCAGTCTCAAGCTAAGAAGTGTTTTTTATAGTGCTTTTTGTTGTGTTTTTATCCTTTTTTTGCGCCAGACAGAATTGTTTATGTTTTAAAAAGTATTTAATATTATACTATTTTATGTTTCATGTCCCGCACCCCATGCCCGCAGCTTGCCCTAACCCACCGCAACGGGTGCCACGCACCCGGTGCATGGGTACCACGTCACTGGGTTTTCCGGCCGCTCCGCCCTTTCATGAATATTTGTTTTTCGAATGTTCAAGTGCCTATTTTTTGCCTATGTAAATATTTTTCAGTGTTTTTAACATTGTTTAATTCTCAACTGCTTACAAAAATATATTTTATTAATTTGGAGCAAATTTATTTGTACTAAAGGAACCATATATTTTATTTTGTCTTTTAGTATTTATTCAACAGATTGGGGTTAGATTGGTTTAGTTGTATTTTGACGTCGAGATGAGTAAAATGTATCATTTGACATCGAGTAATATGTATCAATTTAAAACTCTATTCAGACTTTATGGTCCATCAATGTCCGACAAAACAACACTCTTAACGAAAATGAATCGAAATCGTGATAAAAAGTCTATAGAGAATCCGAAAAATATCTATTATTGCTATAGTGTGTGGCAAGACTCCTATGATAAAATAAAGATTACTGCACAAGACATAAACTTAATACGGGGACTTGATATGTTTAATATTATTGAACAAAACTCGTGGTTGACTATTGATAATTTAGCTAAATCCATTGAAGAATAGTCTCGGGAGATTTTACAGTTATTCATGGTTCGATCTCAACACGAAAAAATTACCGTAACCGTTGTTCTCCACAGTCTCATTCAGCAGAACATGTTTAAGATCACTTGTTTAAAATTGTACTTACTATATCATCTATGAATTGTACTTACTTTATTATCTACTGGGTTGTTCGTGATTCAAGTTTTCTCATGACTAAAAACAAGCAAATATATCCTGGTGAGCCGAAATGTTTACTCTCGGCATACAACCAGGCTACAAAGAAACTCTATGGTTATATTCTATTGTATATCAATCAAAATACACCCGAGGATTTACGTGTAGTCACTGATATTTTTGACAATGAAATTACCGTATATCTACCAGTGAACAGTAAAAAGGGTCATCAGTTGTCATCATCATACTGAAAAAACTACATGAAAAAAGACACTTATTTTCCAACCTAGGCAATTCAAAACTGCGGCTTAGGAACGCTATACTCAAAGAAAGCATTGACATTGAATTCATTAATGTCCTATCCGAGCTCTGTTTAAATTTAACTGAACGCAATGTTCAATTGCAAGAAGTAGTTATACAACGGACAAAGCAATATCGTTCACTTATACGTATCCTAGCTTGCAAAAATAAGGAAAAGGATTTGAAAAGAAAACGGCTTATTCAAGCGGGTGTTAGCTTCTTTTCATCGTTACTGCCAATAATTGCGGGACTTGTAAACAGCATTCTCTAGAAAAATGGCTAAACCTTACAAATTGACGCCTGTAGAACTCGCCGTTTCACCAAAAGAGCACTTTGAAGATAATCTTGATAAATTTACTAAAAATGAGACAATTGGAACGATGAAAAATTAATTTTGCTTTAAATTTCCCTTTGACGTGTGGACAAGCATAAACCCTACCGTGGCAGAACCCTCAAAGTAAATGTCATTGATCAACCTCAAAATTCAACATCACCACCATCACCACCACCACCAAAACAGGAAGATTTACCTAAAGCTTTATCAATTATTTTATACTTTTTGCCTCATTCGTAGCTTGAGCAAAGTATAAGACTCTTGACCTATCTCGCCGAAAATGAACAGGGTACAAATTGATGGCAAAAAAAGTGAAGTTATAATCCCTGGCCAGACCTACAGTTTAATTGATTTGATGTCAGATTTAATTGCAAATCGTAAAAGACAAACGTTATTATTTGAAGCAATATCAAACTCGATATTCTCATATGAAGAATCCCTTTCTGTAACAGACAAATAAACATAGGACATTGACCAGCTTACTAAAACACATTTCGCCTTAAGGGTATTTCTTGAATGGGTTTTCTGAAATTGGAGCTCTAATTAGGTGATTCATCAAGGTAAACACCTTGATTATTCTTTATCAGATATTAGACAGCTTTAAAATATAGAATATTCACCTGCTTTTTATAAAACATAAGTAATATTAATGGT
>JAQQPU010023269.1:0-13402 GCA_029168905.1 Artemia sp. Kazakhstan ARC1039 | reverse complement strand
CCCATCTGATGAAAATTTTGGGATGAATATTTTGTTAAAAATAGTTTAAAGGTCGGATAAGAAAGACTCCGTTGTCAATATAACCCCCCAGGGCCCGGGGGAAGGTGTTCTAGGTTATGCCCTAAAGGCATGTATGGTTCTTATGAAAGGGATGTTCGTATAAACTTCAAAGAGGGCTCATTTGATTGGAAATTAAAAGTACTAGTTCACTTTTGAAGAGTCAAGAGATTTGCGCTTTACTGAAAACTATATGCGTCTTGAATAGTCTTGGAAAGTATAAACAACATCAAATTGAATATTTGATATATAATGATAAAGATTCATTAGTTCAAAAATTTATTTCTCTGTAAATTTAATTTTATTTTCAATGCTATGAGAACTGGAAAAGAAAATATTTGTAATATAATTCGTTTTCAGGGAAGCGCCAATGACGCAGTAGGCTTCTGGTTTTTATTTACAGTTAAGGAAGGTGGCGGTATCCGAACTTTTGTTTGTAGTGACAACCTTAGAAAGAACTAATAAATTAAACTGAATATTTGATGTATAATGATATTAATTGCTGAAAGCTCATCAGATAAAAATTTAACATAATTTTAATGTTTATTTTCAATATGAAGCACAAAAGAAATATTTGTAATAAAATTGGTTTTCAGTAAAGCGCCAATGACGCAGTAGGTTTTAGACTTTTACAGTGAGAGAAGGAAGCGATACCCAAACACTTATTTGTAGTGATTTTTATTCGTTTCAAGCTTGATTTGCATATTCAATTTAAGTTTCACTCGTTTTAATATTTACTTATTCATTTACGCTAATATCTATTTTATGTTTGTTTGCATTGATTGTTTATTTAGTTTTTGTTCGTTTTAAGTTTCATTTGTACTTCAATAGCAAAATATTTTTTTCATTTTAAGCTTGATTTTCATATTCAATCAAAGCATTACTCGTTTTAAGATCTATTTACTCATTTATTATTACTTGTTGTATGTTTTTTGCTATGATTGTCTATTTAATTTCTGTTTGTTTTGGGTTTCATTTATTTTTTAATAGTAATTTTTGGTCGTTTGAGTTTGAATTTTAACAGGCATTTGTATCTGCTGAACATAAGTTTAAAATGGCCTTTAATTTTTTTGAAAAACTAATTTTTTGGAATGTTTTTTTATTTTAATTCATGAAACACAGGAAGTTCAGATTCATTAACAGAAGGGTCTTTGTCAATATGGGTATCTTTACAAGCTGTCGTCTGCTCAGCTGAGCTTCTTATAGCAGTAGGTTGGCCGACGACTACATCACTGCCTGCAGCTGCTTGACCAAACCTGAAATGGGAAATACATAATTTGTCTTTTACATTGTCTAATGCAGATATTTTTTGTACAGGATTCATAAATTTTTGTAAAAATTCCTACAGGCCGTTGTGAGCCAGCACCTTCAATTATAAAAACTCAACATCAGTGTTTTCTTGAGTTCTTAGCCTTTTCAAAATGCCAAAAAAATTTTCCGACAGGATTCGAAACTTTGCGGCTTGGGATACAAATGTTGCACAGGAGGGCAAATATTGTAACAACTGGCGATATTTATCAGAAATTCTCCAGTTAATGAAAAGAGTAAGAACTGACTGGAGCTAAATGTGGATTAAATACAAGATGATTTCAGTTTAACGCAACAGCAACCCCGAATCGCTGAAACCAAAAAAAAAAAAACGAATGAAATCTTTGAGTAAACCACAAAATGTAAACAAACAAATTGAATCTGGAGATGGAATGTGAAACCAGTTGTTTTGTAGGATAAACTCGATAAAGTAGTTTTTACTACTTAGCGATGAGATTGCGGTACCCACTGGCCACGAGATACCCAAGACCAAAAGTCTTGATAACACTCCTCTTCCTATTTCTGAGCTGACGCAAGTTAGCGCACTCTTTTTGTCAAGGTATGGTCTACTACAGGAGGGCTACGATGGTTCAATGTGCTTCACAGGTTCAATATCTTGAAATATCTCAAGAAATACTGAATGGAAGAAAGCCATTTGGGTCTAGGGTTGTAAAGTAGATAATGATCTTTAAGCTTGGTCCTCTACTTGGAGTCAGTTTTTCATTCTAACAGATACTACATAAACTGAACCTGTGAATATTGTAGCCCCCCCTGTAAGTCAGGTTCAGACAGACACAAAAAATACAAATTCTACTTATTCTGTATTTCTATTTTCAGCTCTTTCCTTTGCTATTTCCACTGCCAGTCTTGCAAGTACTTCTCCACTACTATTACTAAGACCCTTCATTTTTCTTCAGACTTCATTATTTTTCTTGCCAAAAAGTAAACTGAATAAAGTGATGATCGTGATGAAATGTTGCTCTCGTTTCGCGAAATCCGTGGATGCTTAGTTTCGCCTGCTCGGCTTTCACCGCAGATGCTATGTTTTACCACTGATTTTTCTGATGTATGTAGATGCTAGGTTTTACAATTGTAGTATGTGCGTACTAGGTTTTTCTGTGGAAAGCCGGTAGAATATGTTTTTACTGGTAGAATATGTAGATACTAGGTGGTATCTCAGAAACTATAGCAGATAGAAAAAGCTGGACTTCTCCACTGGATTTGCCGTGTTATGATTAGGAGAGGTCCATCCTTAACTCAAAATCGAATTTTGTGTAGATACACGGTTTTGACAAAGGATAGCCCCATTGGTTCCCTCTAAAAATTCCCCATACTAGAAGGACTCATAAGTGGAGGGAATGCTCATTAACACGAATCCTATTGCTTAGAATGTATCTCCATGAACAATTTACAATTATTGGCTTATTAGCTCAGTTGGCTATTAATTCATCACTTTATGCTTAAGTTGATACAAGCTGTAATCCCAATGCCAACTGTGATACAAGCGGTCCTTCCTCATGCCTACGTTGATACAACCGGTAACTATATGTGTACGTTGATACAAGCGGTCAAGAATGTTCAATACCATATGATAAATTCTACTGACAGTTCCAAATCAAATAAATCGGTGAACTAAACAATGTGAAACTGATGATATAGTAAATTGGTTTATTAGACCGATTGTATTAACGTGTGGATGACCATTCGGAGTATTGCATACCCCTGAGGTATTTCCCGCTCCTGTCGGGACCAGTAGAAGCCTGAGGGAAGCATTGTGGTCTCACTGTCAGATTTGCCACTGCCAGGTCCTAACAGATTATGCAATTATACTACTCTTACTTAACAGAAAGCATTTGTTCGCTTTAATGCAAAAGTAACATTTTAATTTTCCCTTCCATTATAATAAAAAAAAAATTCAGAAAAAGGGTATTTCAAAGAAAGCCATATTGACACTAAAGACGAGCAGAAATAAGGTCCTAGACTAATTCAAACTTAAAACAACAAGAAATTTCAAACAATTCGTTGTAACAAACTGTAAGTAAGGAGTGAAGCGGCTCAAAAGTAACCAAACTCTGAAAAACGGGATTTTGATATCAATATATATGGGTCTAGTTGTTTACCTCCCCCCTCTCTTGAAAATAACCACTGAAAATACCCTCCCGTGGAAAATACCCTCTGAGAAATACCCCCCTAAAAATACCCCACGGAAAATACCCACCCCCCCCCCTCCCCGTGAAAAATACCCTCCCTGGAAAATACCCCTTGATAAATACCCCTCTCCCGTGGAAAATACCCCCTGAAAAAAAACACGGAAGACACCCCCCGTGGAAAATAATCTCCCGGAAAATTCCCCCCCTTCACGGCTGGTTAGTTTCTAATCACTTTTGGCTTGTAAAAGAGGACTATAACTCTCAATTTCTGATCGAATGAGCGTTTCCCGAAGTTCTTACGACCATTAGGTGGAGGTTGGGACGAGGAAGGGGCAGTGCCCTTCCTACACGGAATAAAGTCTGCTCATTTTGGGGTTTAATGTTAATCTTTACTTTCATAATGGCTGCGTAAACCAGAAATATGCCCACAAATCAAGAGGGATTAAATCTCAATTTTACATTTTTTATGCGTTTTTAAAAGTTTTTGTTGGTCCTTCCCCGAACGCATAAAAAATGTGAAATCGGCTCTTAATCCCTCTTGATTTCTTGGAATAGTTCTGGTCGGCGGTGTTCCTATGAAAGTAAAGAGTAATATTAAACCCCAAAATGAGTAGAATTTGTTTCGTATAGGAAAGGGACTTCCTCATCCCCAGCTCCACCTCATGGTCGCAGAAACTTCGGAAGGGGCTCATTCGATCAGAAATTGAGTTCTATTTTTTTTTTTTATATAAGTCAAGAGCCATTGGTGACCAACCAGCCTCAGGCAAGTATTTTCGGTGGGGGAAAGTATTTTATTTGGGAGGGGGGATATTCTCCGGGAAGGTATTTTCTACCGGAGTGTATTTACTGGGGAGTATTTTTCACAGGGCATATTTTCTGTGGGGGTATCTTTTGCGGGGGGGGTATTTATTGGAGGGGATGGGTTAAACACCAGCTCCTAGGTTCCAAGCTCCTATCTGCAAAAATGCGGAGTTTTGTATTTTTCCCAGAAAAAAGATCACGGATGTGTTTTTATTTGTTATTTTTGTTTGTTTTTTTGTCTTTTTGTTGTTGTTTTTTTTACCAGGGGTGGTCATATCAAACCAAAGGTCCTAGAATATTGCGAGAGGGCTCATCTGAACGAAAATTAAATGGTTTAATTTCCTTTTTAAGTGACCAAAAAATTGGAGGGCAACTAGCCTCATCTCACGTCCTTTTTTCCTAAAAGTTGTCTGATCAAAATTTTGAGATAGCGATTTTGTTCAGTATAGTTGAAAGGTACAGCATCTAGGTCCTCAGAGATGACATGATCTCCCAGAAAACCGGAGAAGGGCCGCAAATTATGAAATTTGCCTATTGTTTACACATAGTATTTGTTGTTGGGAAGTATACCAACATTTTTCAAGGGGGAGGGTATTTTCTGGGGATGGATTTTCTACGGGGAGAATTTCTCGTTGGGATAGAAGTCTTTTGGGGGTGAGCTTTCCAGGGGAAATTTTAAACGAGGAGAATTTGTCAGAGTTTGTACAGGAAAGTCAATTTATTCGTCTTACCTTCTCGTTGCCGGCCCCATTTTGCATGCGGAGACGCTTTAGGGCTATTGTCCGGGGGAAATTTTAAGTGGAGTTAGAATTCTCTGGGATTTCTACGGGGTGGGGACGATTTCCCAAGGGAGTAGATCTCCCTGGAGGGAATTATCACCAGGAGAAATTCCCTATGGAAAATTTTCGGCGGGAGATACTTTCTATTTGAGTGGCGGGCTTTTCGGGAAATATTTTCCACCCGGGGGATTCCCCCATGGCCTTAAATAGGATCAAATTAAATGAAAACCAGTCTTTCTTCAAATGCAAGTATGCTAAGGAGTATTTTTCAGGTGGAATCGTAAGCAAGAAATTTTCTCGGGATAATTTGTAGCGAGGATGGAATTGTCCAGGGCAATTTCCCGGCAGAAAAATTTCACGTGGGAGAACTTTCTATGGAGCAATTTTTTTCAGGGGAGGGGGATTTTGCGCACAATGGGGGGGATTTCTCGGGTTTATTTGAAAAACGATCACAAATTAAATAAAAAAAGCAAGTTTTTTTAGTGAAAGTAAGAAGCAACATTAAAACTAAAAAAGAACAGATATTATTCCGCATACGAGGTTGGCTGCCCCCTCCTCAATACCCTTCTCTTTACGGTAAAGTTTGACCTTTGGTCTCAAATGTTTAAGAACGATTCCGGAATCCGAAGGGCCTTGTAATCAGATTTTTTTTCTAAAAAAAAAATAGCGTGAAGAGAGGAGTATTGAGGAAGGGACAGTCTAACTCATATACAGAATAATTTTGTCTCATTTCAAGTTTTACTTTCAAAGAGCAATTGAGACAAAAAAGGCCAGAAGCTAAAATAAATAATTAGATCATACATAAAGATGATATATACCGATGTAGATGAATATATAAATCTTAAAAAGATAAAAAGTTAAAATAGAAACTCAAGTTAAACTTAAAACGAACAAAAATTATTACAAACAGAATTCTAGCTAGTGTCCCCCTTTACCGAAAACCTGTCAAATTCTATTTTGTCATTTGTGTTTTATTGTAAATAGTATGGATTTTGAACAGTTTGCACTAATTTTTCAAAACATCAACGAATAATAAAGAAATGGATCACTATAATAATCAAGATGACTGGAAAGAACTAATGAGAAGTAACTGAATGTTTTATAAGCAATGACATAAATTCCTGGAAATCTCAGAAATTACATTATATAACAGTATTTTTTAATTTTTCAATGTTACAGTTATACCAAAAAATGTTTAAAATATATATTTTGTCTTCAGTAAATCACAAACTGTACAAAACGCATAAGTAGTCTTATGGTTAGGATGAGGGGAGCCAGTAGCCAAACTCTTGTTTGAAGTAGTATTGTTCGTTCTAAGATTTACTCAAGTATTCATTTTAATTTTCACACATTATAGGATTTATTTATTCATATATATCAGTATCTGTTACTCATATGTTTGCCGTGATTATTTATTTTGATTTATTTTCGTTTTGGGTTTTATTTTTCCTTTCATAGTAATTTCTGGTCGTTTTAAGCTTGATTTTTTATAGGAGTTGTTTCTCCTCATCTTAAGTTTTAATATGGCTCTACTTTTCTCTGAAGAACACCCTTTTCGAAAAGTTTCTTAAAAATTGATTTCTGTTCGGTTTTGATTGTCAAAATTTCATTTTGGCCAGTATAATGAATTTATCTCCAGGTTTTAACGTCTTCGGCTTAAGAATTAAAGTGTTCTGACTTAAATTCTTAAATTGCACGCAATGATCTCAAAATTAGCTTTGATTGAATTCAATAGTTATGGTTTAAATTTTGTTCAATTTGAAATCAAGGTTTCGAAGGTTATTTTCAAAGTTAGGAAGCCTTGATGCACATAATGTCTCTTTGTTGAGTTCAACATCCCTTTCAACATTCCCTAAAAGTTCAAACTTTATAACCTAGTCACTCGTCAGATATTCCATATGTACCTTTGAACAGCCTAGATGTATGTGGTGTCTTCGATTAATTTTGACAACCCCCTCAATATTCCCTGAAAGTTTTGACCTAATGCCCTTACCGTTTTTAGATATTGCACGCACCCTTTTGAAAACCTGGGTCCATATAGTATCTTTTGATTTAATTAAACATTCCCTGAAAGTTTTAACTAAATATCATCAGCCGCTTCAGAGAGATTTAATACAAACCCTTTTGAAAATTGGGATGCGCATAGTGTCTTTTGATTAAGTTCAAAAACTCCTCAAAATTTTCTGAAACTTTCAACTTAATAGCTTTAGCTATTCCTGAGATATTGCAGACATGCCATTTTGATAGCTTGGGTGCACAATGTGTTTTGTGATTTAATTCAAAATCCCAGTCGACATTTCCTGAAACTTAGCACTCGAAAATCTTAGCCGTTCCGGAGATATTGCAGTTACACCCTTCTGACTATCGGTATGCACAAGCTGTCCTTAAGTTCAACATCTCTCTGGAAACTCTCAGGAAGTTTCAATTTAATACACTTAACTGCTCTTGAGATATTGAATATATGCCGTTTTGACCACCAGGATACATTTAGGATCGTTTGATTTATTTTAATATCCCTATTAGTGTTCGCTTAAAGTTTCAATTTAATACCTATAGTCATTCTTGAATTCAATGAAGATACGGCAAGATATGCGCTTTTGACAACCTGGATGTATCTACTGACTTTTGATGTAGTACAACATCCCCTTTAACATTCTCTATAAAATTCAACTTAATAACGTAAGTGGTTTCTGAGATATTGCACTCATGTCCGTTTGAGCACCTGTCTGCAGATAGGGTATTTTAATTTTGTCTGACATCTCTCTTAACCCTCCTAGAAATTTTCTACTTAATAACCGAAGCCATTCCAGAGATATCTTAGATAATAACTTTTTAAAGCCTGGATGCACAGCCTGGAAATCCTAACCCTTTTGACAATAGTAGTAGCATCAGTAGTGGCAGTAGCAGCAGAAGTAGTATTAGAAGTCACAATCTTAGTTACACTAAAAGTAGTAGTAGTAGTCGCAGTTGCAGTCCGATAGACGCAGTCACAATTAGCTGCAGTCAAAAGTAGTCGTTGTCAAAAGTAGTCGCAGTTGCGGACACAAGTAGTCGAGTTCGTAGATAGTTGCAGTCACAATAGCAAGTGGTTGCAGTCGCTAGTAGTCATAGTAACCAAGAGTCATTATCACCAGTAAACACAGTCACAAGTCGCAAATGTAAGTAGTCACGGTCGCGTTCAAAACTAATCACAGTCACAAATATTCGGAATCGTAGTTGCAGTCGTAAGTAGTCACATTCGCAAGGAATTATAGTCAGCAGTAGTTACAGTCACAACAGGTTGCAGATAGCTGCAGGGACAAGTAGCTGCAGTGAGGCGGAGGAAGGGATCCTAATGAGATCACTGAAACGCTTCGGGTCTTTGCTTATACAAATTGAAAACCCTTGTGTGATTATGATCCAAAAAGGTGCAACATGTCTTCCATTTTTCCAAGGGGTTTAGAAGGAAAGATGTGGGAAAGAAAGAATAAGGGCCAGCTTTTTGCATACAATTTGTTTTGCAAAAAATCTGGTCACAGCGAGCTACAATTTTATGGTGGGGTATAAGACGACAAATAAATTGATATTTCCTTGAAATTTTCAAAAGGTTCTATCTTGGTGAACAGATCTTTAATACAACAAAAACTGATGCAATATACGTGTGTTCATCAGTTAGTCAAGCTACGTTAATTAGGGTTAAAAAGAACATACACGTCTTTTCGTTAAAAAGTTAATTTTCTTTCCAAAAGCTAACTTTCTAATATTACAAGAATGTACTTAGGAAAACATTTAATTTCCTTAGTAATTTTACGAATAAATTTTATTTTGATACGATTTCTTTGTCTTAGTTTCATACACAGAAAACAATTTTGCAAACTAAGTCAAAATCTCAAGTAGAAATGACTTGCGATAATAGATGGCAGCACTTAAGAACTCGTGTAAAAAAGCTATAGGCCTACTTTTGTTCTCTAAATTTTTTTTACCAAAGAAAATATTTTAGCAATGGAGCCAGAGGCAGAAAACCCTCACTGTAGATTTCATTCATGGTAGATTTCCCTCATTGCTAAGATTTCACTGTATCCTTAATTTGAAATTGCTGCCTTTTACATTACCTGCTTTAACGGAGCTTTCTATTCCAAAGCAGAAACATGCCTCAAAAACTGTAACCATGGCTGAACAGATTCATATTGTCTCTTAGACATGGACTATAAACACGATGAGAAAGAGCATAAGGTGACAGTAGTAGATAAAAGCTTAAACTTTCAATTCCGAACAAGACATTTGTGAACGGACAAAATTGCAATTGGATGGATACAGCGGGAAAAATTATTTCTGTGAATGAAAAAGAAAGAAGTAAATTATTTTTGAAAGCATTTTCTGGGCACTCAAATTATATGGCATTACTTCAAAATATAAGCTGTCCAAACCAGGTCGTAGTTTCATTTGATATTTTGACAATAATAAGAGTGTAGAATCGTAATTCAATAGTTAACGGGAAAATCGGCTTGTGGCATCAGAGATAAATGAAGCATCATTTTATTTTGCACGCAAGCCGTGACTTTCTTATGAGATTTTTTCTTAATTCTATTGCATTTACCTTATTCAAAAGTAGAACCTATAATTACAATCCAGCGACATTTATAGCTAACGAGATAAAATTTTTGTTTTACAGATGTGCATTTCTGCTGATTCTAGCATGATTATAACTGGCTGTAAGGATGGTTCAATTGCTTTTTGGAAAATTCAACCTAAGGCCTCCCATGTTGCAATAGATTCTGGAAAAGGTAAACACTGACAAGCGTCTAAGAATTTTATTACTTTGTCAATTTTTAACATCAGTGTAGGTTCAGAAGAAGTTAAGAAAGTAGAGGATAATCTGATTTAATAAAATAACTGAGTTCTTAAGAATACAAAAAACTAGAGCTGGAATAAGAATTGAGCGTTTTTGTTTCAAAGCAGATTTCTGATACCTCGTTATTTATTCTTCAATTTTACTAATAATACTTTTAAGAAATTAGGGTATATTCTTTCTGGCTTTCCTTATTCAAAATAGAACGGTAGCAGCATTTGAAATGCGTTAGGTAATATTTTTTTTCCTTTGTTTAAATCATATTCATTGTTCATCTGCATAAACTCAGCCTCCCAAATTTATTGGTCCAATCTGTCAGTCGGTGGCTAATTTGGTTGAAAATTGAAACTTGGGGAGCCGATATTTGCTTTTCTCACATTTTTAAAGTCTGTTGAGGTTTCCTTAA
Organism: Artemia sp. Kazakhstan ARC1039; assembly: GCA_029168905.1. Classification (NCBI taxonomy): domain Eukaryota; kingdom Metazoa; phylum Arthropoda; class Branchiopoda; order Anostraca; family Artemiidae; genus Artemia; species Artemia sp. Kazakhstan ARC1039. The sequence continues at coordinate 3,073 of JAQQPU010023269.1, read as the reverse complement.
ACAAACAACTGGCCGCTAATAAACCATAAAAACCAGTAACATGTTTTCCAGTTGTCACTTCTTCTTGTAAAATTTAAGTCGTTTACTTTAGTGCCTCATTCAACCTCAAACTAGATTTGAACATTCATAAGTCAATTAGATGAGCTCCATTAAACAAACAAATAAGAAAATTAAGATATTACAGATTTGGCTTGTCTTGGCTGTAATATACTAATCAACCTATGAGAAAACTGTCAGGGACTTTAAAAAAAGTATCATCTGGATGAGTAAAGTCAAATCAGTATCAAATAATCACTCAAACGTATTGGGAAACCTGGGCTGAAGAAAGCCGGTTTCCTCTTGAAGATACAACGCCATTTCCATTAGAAATTGGAAGTTACAAAAAAATTGTTGTTCTTAAGACTGAGAGTCACTTAGTAGTGTTCAAATTCTTTTGCTGCATCATCTGAGTCTTTATTTTGTTTTGTATGGTTTTCGTTTCAAGAAAAGTCAGTGAATGCTCCTTGTTAGAGGGGCAAAGACTCGTTTCTCCTTATATTCATATAAATTGGAAATCCTGGCATGGTTCTATTTCAAACAAGGTTTAATATGCCTATATTCAAGCTATAAAAAATAGCAAGGAGAGTATAAGACACCATGGGTGTATGAGACACCAGGACCCCACTTTTTGAGTCTTCATTTAGTGATTGACTTGTTCATATCTAGATAATCTTGAGAATTCTCAACTAAAACTAGTTATCTCTCTTGGGAAGGAAATATACGCTTGACTTCTCGGGGTATGTATATTAGAAAAGATTATAACGAAAGATTAGCATTTGGAAATGTGTAAGTGAGGAACTGCTAAATCTGTATATGTCGCTCAAGGTTAGGCTGAAGATCCCATTTCCCATACTGCTATTTCCCGTCAAAACAGAAAATCTCTGTCATTAGCGCTATTATTTCGAGGCCTGTGACATACAAATGTCCAAGGTCTAGACTGCATTTTACTAATGACAATATTTAGTGCAGTTGGAGTCAATAGTAGCTACATCTGAAGTGTGGAGGAATATAGTGGGTGTTACCGTTTAGATTACCAATCCTCTCTTACTCTTAGTGTCGGTTTTGAACCACCATTATTACCACGCTCTCAAACACTAGGCGCAAGTGTACCACGATACACACCGAATTTTATTATAAAACCAATAAAAACATTTGATCTCAGCTCTCAGCCACTCAGTGCCAGCTGTCAAAGCGGTGACATAGAACCGGACTCATTGGTTAGATAAATTCTAACAAAGTACGTATGGTGTCATATACATCACAAATGGCCAAGAAGGAGCTATTTGTTCATTAATTTAAAGATTTTCAGGCTTTTCCAGCCTGGTAGGCATAAAACCTACTGCAAACTGACCAATTATTATTCCACTTACACAAATGGTCATTCTAAAGGGCTTTTATTAGTTTTCTAAAAAGAAAGCCCGAATCACTCTGTCCTTGGCCAACTTTGTAGTATTATTTTTAAGCAATGAGTAGAGTGCAAGTTTTAATCTCTTTAGCAGCAAAAAAACTACAATATTTTACAAAATACTTGTGAAAGTTTTCCTCTCAACCTGTCCCAAACACAGGAACTGAAATAGAAAACTTAACCACAATCATAACCCGAAAAATAAATATAGCTTTTAAACGGTAGATGGCAATATTTTTAAAACTGCGGGTAAATCGTCGTTCTTCGGAGCGCTACTTTTTTTCTGTTTTATCGTTAGAAAATGATTCTGACAATATAACTAGGGAATCATTGCACATATTAAGTAATGTCAGATTTAATCGGACTTCAGTTTGAAACTGTTGCCTGCTTTACTTGTTTCTCATAACATACCTTTCCACTCAAAAGGAGAAACCTGGCTCGAAGAAATGAAAGCTCGATGGAACAACTTGAGACAGTCCTTTCTGATTTAGACTGTAAAACTTCGTTTGAGATTACTTAATGTTCGTTCTAGGTCCTGGACCAAAAATTTCCTTTTCAGCCGAAACCAGGTTTTTTCATTTTCCAAAATGTAATATTGTATTCACCAACAGGGCCGGATGTTAAAACTTAAAGGAAAAAACATGGCAATTAGACTTTTAGAATTTTCTTGCCGTTAACTAAGATAAAATATGTAAGACAGCCTTCTGATCTATCCTGCTTACCATCATTTTACCATCATTGCATGAGGCATAATCTACGTGTCAGCTGATAGTCTTCGATTTAAAATACTGAATTTCAAAGGCGATGTGCCAAAAAGATCCTCCTTTGAAAAATTATTAAGGAAAACGTTGACTGGAATTCTTTGAATTCACCCTCCTACGAACAGCCTTCATTATATCCCATGATTTCTTCACCTGTGACCACCTTCCAACTTGGAAACGGAGACTCGGCTATCAGAGAAAGAATCCATGGCAGACATTCCAGGATCTTCTGAGTGAACTCCACTACCACAGGCTTCGTCGAGATAGAGATTGGCTGAAAATTGTAAACGAGGCTATTGCTGACAGATCATGTCGGATAAAGTTAATTCCTCTGTGAAAGTATGTAAGCCAGCTCTTTTTGTTCTTGCTTGGCAAGTTACTTATCTTCTGTAACGATTAGCTTTTTAGCTAACTTGTTAGGAAAACTTGTTTCGTCACTCAAAAATTTCGCTTGTTAAAACAGGCATAAACAATAATGATTGTTACAAATTAGTTTTGCTATCGTTAAAAACCTGACTTGACATGATCCTGTGAAGATGGGTTCAAGAATATGCCCTGAACGAATATTAAATAAGAGAATTCTGTTAATAATATACGCTTGCAATGTTAAGGTTTAAAGAAAGAGTTCTATAGTCCCGTGTTCCTAAAAATGACCAACAATCAAGCGATAAAAACGTAATATACCAGTATCCCTATGTAATCGTCACTGAATATAAATATAATACAGTATTACCAATCCCTATCTCAACCATTATACAAAGCCGGACCGAGATGCAAGTGCTCCGAAGAAAATTTAAACAAGTATAAACATAAGCGACATTCGATTTTTTCATTGGTAGACAAGTGAGATTTCTCTTGAACGTGAAAC
>JAQQPU010023268.1:0-11301 GCA_029168905.1 Artemia sp. Kazakhstan ARC1039 | reverse complement strand
GGGAGGGCCTTTGGGGGTCTGAGGAGGGTGTTTGGGGGATTACATTTCGAAATTTTTACTTTTTAGTTTACTTTTTTGCGGCGCAGTCCTACGGCGCATCCCTGCGGCGCCTCCCTGCGGCGCATCCCCTGCGGCGCTTCCTCCGACCCGCGGTGAATCCCCCTGCGGCGCATCCCCATGCGGCGCTTTCCTGGCCCGCGGCGCTTCTCGGGCCCGGGGGACCTTTGAGGACCAGGGGAGGGCCTTTGGGGGTCTGAGGAGGGCGTTTGGGGGGCTGGGGCTCTTTGGGAGCTTGGGGGACCTTTGAGTACCGAGGGCTTCCTTCGGGGTTGGGGTAGGGGGATTGGAGCCCTTTGGGGTTGGGGTAGAGGACCTCACAACATTGTTCAAATGGAACTTGTGTATTATAACGACCACAGAGTTTCACCATTAAATTCTCTTCTAAAATCTCTTCAAAAATCATATTTTATAATGTCTCTAACTGTTTCGTCGAAATAATTCCATAACCTGTCTAAAACAGTTTCGCCAAAATTATCCCTAAACGTAATTCAGCGTGTTCCTTTTGTTTTTGGCATCTCTGTGCTAATGCATTTAAAATTAATAAGAAACCTGATTCCCGCGCTAAAACAATTCATCGCTAAGATGTTTCTTGGAGAATTGTTTCCATGGCGTTTGGTTATTAATATCCTTTGGAGTTCGACAAAAAGAGTTGTTTCCGAGGCAAAGACATTAATGACTTGGATCTATTCCTGGAGAATCGTTTCTATGCGAAAATTTTTAAAGTCTGACAGATGATGTCATTGGTTGATTGATCTGTCAAGAAAGGGGAATTAATTTGTTGTTTCTAAGGGGAATTATTGATTCACGATAGGTGAATTGAGGTCGACAGCACAGGTGTTCCAAATTCCTGGACGGCATAACATTCGCCTCGAGCAACAACAACAAATACTATTTGTGGATCATAACATTCGCTGAGAGCGTGCACTTACAACAACAACAACAACATTGACCTTGACATTTGCCTCGGAAACAACAACAAATATTATTCCTGGATCATAACATTCGCTGAGAGCGTGCACTTACAACAACAACAACAACATTGACCTTGACATTTGCCTCGGAAACAACAACAAATACTATTGCTGGATCATAACATTCGCTGAGAGCGTGCCAAAAACACACCTGGAGAAAGAGACCATTGAGAAAGAGGTCATAGACCCTGTCCTCATTAAACTATGTAAAAAAGTTATAGGTGGCAGCAGGGGTGAGTCCTGGGAGTAGAACCCCCCCTTCTACTCGCCTGATCTTGTTGTTAAAATGAAAGGGATATCATAAATTTTAACTTCCGTTAAAAGCCCTCTCTTGATGTTCTAGGACCGTTTGTTCGATACGATCGCCCCTGAAAAAAAAAATTAACACGCATCCGTGATTTTCCTTCTGGCAAATAATACAAAACTCAACACTTTTGCAGATAGGGCTTTGAAATCTCTACTGTAGGGTTCTTTGATACGCCGAATCTAACGGTTTGATTTTAATTAAAATTCTTTGACTTTCAGTGGGTGTATCCTCCCTCTTTCAGGCAAATTTTCGCAGTTTCTTAGCCGTTTATGGCTAAAATTAAGCTTAATGAATCTTATATATTTGAAGTCAACAAAATAAGCCGATGATATATCGATTGATATTAAAATTCCGTTTCTAGAGATTTTATTAATATTGTTGCTCCATTCTTACAGTTCGTTACCACAAACTGTGTAATATCTTAGCACATAAATCCAAAAACTTATGTAAAAAAAATAGGACGATAACTGCGCTTATTAGATGTTTCAATTACAAATAAGAGAACTTGGAGAATTATTGGGGCTTCGATTAGATATTAGAAGTAAAGATTAAAACCATTAGACAATTCCCAGAGAAAATACCCCCCATTACTCCCAACTGACTTCAATCATCACACTACAATTGATTTAATCTGTCAGGTTATATTACAAACTCAATTATAAAAAGCACTAAGTCCTATTTGCTTTTTCAATGATTCCTGTTTTCATTTAGCAAGCTATATTTAATCTTTACCTGGCTTCTTATTTTTCGATGACTTCATTTTGTTCTATTTGCAGGTGTAGAGGGTGTATTCATTTACAACACTCAATTCACTTTCAAAGGTTTTACCAGAAGAAAACTAATTTAGGACTGATAGAGTACAAAACAATAAATATGAAGACAAAAACTCAACCTCAGCAAATGTTGTGAAACAGGAAGTATAGCACCTTTTTGCAATTTCACGATTAACTAGGTTCGCATGTTATCTTGATGATAACGCTCTGAGGTCTGTATCTGATATAGACATATGGTGGAAAATCAGAAGTTTCAAAGGCGGTATATTTGCATAAATCCTAATCTGGAACATATTAGGAACTGTAGTGCGTTTTTGCGTTTTTTATTAATGTAACTATTTTGCGTTTTTTTTATAAATTAGCTGCTTGTATGATTTATTCGATGAATCTACGCGCTATATTTTAAAAAATCATTATATTTAAGAAAAAATCACTAGGTTATGAAAAAAAAATCACTATGAATCACTAGCTAGAAGAAAATCACAAGGCGACATTAAAAAATCACTAGAAATAGTGATAAATCCCTAAGGGTAGCAACCCTGGATAGATTATAGAGAAAGAACCAATAAATATGAAGAAAAAAATTCGACCTGAGCAAATTTTGTGAAATAGGAAGAATAAAATGTTTTTTCCAATTCTGCGGTTAACTAGGTTCGCCTATTATATTGATGATAACGCTCTGGGATCTATATCTGAAAAGGACAAATGATGGGAAATCGGAAGTTTCTAACGCGGTATATTTGAATAAATCCTAATCTGAAACATATTAGGAACTGTAGTGAATCACTATTTTGCGTTTTTTTTTATTAATTAGCTTCTTGTATGACTTATTCGATTGAATCATGAATCTACGCGCTATGTCGGAAAAATCACTAGATTTAGAAAAAATCATTAGTTTTAGAACAAAAATCACTATAGATCACTAGCTAGAAGAAAATCAATAGGCAACATAAGAAATCACTAGAAATAGTAATAAAACACTAGGGGTGGCAACCCTGGTTGTAAGATCCCAAAATATGGAGCGTGCTTCTTTCACGGAGCGGGTATCAGAGGCAACGCTATATCGTTGTCTATAATAAAAGCCATACGGCTCCTATGTTTTATTATTACTTTTTTCCCCAGAGCCGCTTCATATGAAAGGGGTCGTCGTATAAACTTCGATAAAAATTTTGAGATACTCGCCTTAAGATTTATTTATTCATTTATGTTATTACTTTTTGTTTTTTTGTATTTTTTTTGGCTATGATTGTTTATTTAATTTCGGTTCGTTTTGGGTTTTATTTATTCTTTAATAGTAATTTCTGGTCATTTTGGGTTTGAATATTAACAGGTATTTGTATCTGCTCAACTTAAGTTTAAAATGACCTTTACTTTTCATTGAAAAACTTCTTTTACGGAAAATTTTTTTTTAATTAATCTAAGTAAATACTTCAAATGTTTGAAGTAAACAGACCTGAGTTTTGAACCAATTCCATTATTTCCAAATATTTCACAAATGTTCTAGGGTGAATTTTTGCTCGCTCAACCGTCATATACAAGTTCTAGGTCGCACTCCCTTAATTTAGAATATAGCCCTAGACTATACGCAAAGATGGCTGATTTTGCAGAGAATTTATTTTGGTAAATTTGTAATATTTTTTTTTTGTTATCGTTTTTTGAAAAAAAAATAATTATAATAAACCAGCGAACTTGGGTATACAGCCTAGGGTTCTGCCGGGAGCGGAGATGTGATACAGTTAAAATGTGACACATTTAAATTGGAAATGCAATTAGTAATCCAATCAATATAAATTTTCCGTATGCAATGAAGTAAAATTTTTTATTATAGAATTTATTTCATAAGAGGGATGAACTGCATTACCAAACAGTTCGAGGTAATGAACTGTAAGTGAGCAATTACATGGTACAATATTAAACGAAACTTAAAAAACCGTAATTTTATTAAAAAATAAATAAATACACAAGAAAATTTGGCTTTTATGCTGATTCCAAATATGTATGGTTCATTAAGTTTAATGTTCCCCATCAAAAGCTACAAACACGAGAAGATTTGCCAGATTTTTGAAAAAAGGGGGAAACACTTCCAAGAAGTGCAGTGATCTTCACGAAAATCACACCTTCAGATTCGTTATATCAGAAAACTCAGCTTTAGAGGTTTCAAGCTCCTATCTGCGAAAATGAGGAATTTTGTATGTTTGGCAGAAGAGAAATCAAGAGCTCTAGTGCCCTTTTTAAGTGGCCAAAACAGATTGGAGGGTACCTAGCCCCCCTCCCACGCCCATTTTCTCCCCAAACCGATCCGATCAAAATTTTAGGATATTTATCTAATACAGTATAGTTGAAAGGTCATATAATTATGTTTTTGGTGATCACACGGCCCTCTATAGTCCCTGGGGAAAGGGTTGTAAATTACACAACTTGCCCCTAGGCTATTGTTCACATACTGGGAGGGTGGGGAGAGGATTTTCCATGGGGAGGCTTTTCTGTGGAGACGATATTTTTGGGGAGAATTTTCTGGAGAAATTTTGAACGGGGTGGGGGTGGGAGAGCTGATTCCCTTGCATGATTTGAAAGGCAGCAAGGAATTAAATGAAAAACAAGTTTTTCAGCTGCAAGTATGGAGCTAAATTAAAACTTAAAATGAACAGAAGGTCTTCTGTATATGAGGTGTGTTGCCCCTTCCTAAACCCTCGCTATTTACCCTAAAGTTTAAATTTTTGTCCTGATTCTTTAGGAAAGGCTGCTCAAACACACACCCCCCCACCCTCATACACAGAATAATTTTTGTCCATTCTAAATTTTACTGTTGCTTCATACTTTCAGTTGAAACATTTTTTTTTAATACCTTAGGAAGCCCAAAGGAAAAGTAAAACAACGAGATAATATACTTAGCACTTAAAATAGGGATATATTCAAGCAATGGGGGTATGACTGGAATACAAATAATGCTAAATTGGATAGGATTATTAGTAATCTTGCTGCAAGATTCTCCTTCTAAACTATCTATGGCAACAGTGCAATTTATCTCCTCTTCTGTGCTATACGCTGTAACAACAAAACTCTTGCTTCATTAGATTCAGAGAATGTCTATTGGATTTTCAGAGTCATTTCCAGTGTAACCGTTTTCCAGGCCAAACTCCTTAAGTTCTGAATATAGCCCATGAGCATACACACAAGTTGCAAATCTTGTTGTTCAGCATTATTTTTGTCAAATTTGAAATATCTTTTGTAAAATGAAAAAAAATAATAATGGACTTTTGCCTTTAACCTTGGGCTATGTCCAAACATTGAGAGGGAATCGGCTGTAATACGGTTAAACTGGAAGCTCTTGAAAATTACAACAAATGAAGGTTTTCCAAATGTAATCAGGTAAGAATTTTACTATTGTAGCATTAAGTTCAAGAGAGGGGTACACTGCATTACTTCCAAATAAATTAAATTGTATCTTGCAGTGGCGTAGCAAGGTCTTGTGAGACCCGGGGCGGAATTTCAACTTGTCACCCTCCCCCCAACAAACATTTAAACATTGTTGAGTCGCATTTGTTTATGGCGGAGACATACAATTAAAAAATGCCGTGTGAAGTGTTTGAATTAAGGGAGTGAAAGAAAAAGTAAATTGCGTGCTGCATAACATTGGTATGTAAACATTTTAATGTAAATAAATTGAGCAAAATACAACAATTTTATGCATATTAATATTATTATTACAAAATCAAACAACACCATTTAAATTCCTGGCTTACATTAAGTAAGGCTAAAATGGGCACGCGCTTTTATGATAAATGTTTTAATAGGAAATGCAAGAATAGTTATAGCTTTCGTATTTTACTCTAGGCATATCCATGTGTTTTGTGTACTTTGACTTCAAACACCCAGGTGATTGAATGATATCTATATATTTTTTTTTTTATATGCACGAATTTAACAAAATGTACTGTGTTTAAACCGATGTTTTCCTTCAGAACCTCTTCTGTCCAACTTTGTTTTCTGCAAGCTTGGAAATAGATCTATCAAAATTAGTCTTTTTTCCTAGACTATTTTCAATAGATAGCATGGCTAAGCTCGATAGTCGAGCTTGACTCATAGTAGAACTGAAATAATTTCTAATATGCTTGTTTAGAAAAACTACTCTCGCAAGAAGCTACAGAGACAAATAGCATCAGGTAAAACCTTAATGCTAAAGTTAGATTAGGAATAGAGTCTGGAAGCTCATATTCAAATATAAACTGCAGTAATCTCAATGAACTCCACTTCAGATCCACTTCTTCAGGAACGTTTGGCGCTTGTAAAAGCTCCCTTAGAAATATCATTTCATTTAACATGTCTCCTGAAGATATTTCTTCGTAATTCTCAACTAAACAGCCGACTAATTTTAGCACTTCAGTCTCTGAACACTTTAGCAAGTTCCTGGTCTCCAAGATAGCAAACCGAAGTTATAATCCTTTATGCTTTGGCAACGCGTGTTGATTTCTTGTTGAAACGTGTCAATACATTCTAACATCGATATAGTTCATTTTCCAAAGTTAGAGGCTCGTCTGCAGCCTTTTCTCCGGACATCAGTTTCTTTCTTCTAATATTTCGTCGTTTGGCTAGGGGAATGTACATCTCATCACAAATAGCTTTTGCAAACTCCATTGCCTTTTTTACAGGACTGTCTCTATTATCATTCAAAAAGGCCTTTAAACTCCTAATTTTGATGAGGCACTTTTCGAAATTTATTTCAATAATTTACCGGTATTTTTGGGTGTGATGACTTCTTCAAGGACACCATTCTATAAACCTAAAAAGTACAAAAATGAGATATCCCCATCGAAGTCAGCACAGTTTGAGCTGCTCCTCTGGTGTCGAGAGTTTCTTAACAGTCACAAAGTTTCTCAATGGTATCGACAATCTTCTTAAAGCATTCAAACACTGGCTGAACAGCTTCAAAGTGAGCACTTCACATTGCTTCTGCAAGTCTTTTGACCGTAACTTCAGCATTTGCCAAGAGGACATTCCATCTATGTTTTGGGCATGAGAAAAAAATATACAACCTTTCCATAGTACAAAAAAACGTCACACAGGAAGGAACTGTAGCAAAAGAGTGCACTCCGTAAATATTTAGTTAATGGTTTGCACGAGGTACAAACAATGCTTTAGGATTAAGCTTACAAATCCTAGCTTGTACTCCTGAATCTACTCCAGCAATTGTTGGAGCGTTGTTGTAGCCCTGCCCTCGGCACATAGCTATATTCAGACCATCTTCTTTAATTGCATTTAAAATATCCTGTGGAATGTCCACGGCTCTGTTTCCTGTAAGCTGATAATAACCTTAAAAATGATTTCTTTGCTTCAGCTTTCTTGTTCTCAGATATACCCTGGAGGCATATATGGTTCTTATGGAAGGGATGCTGGTATAAACTTCCGAAAGTGTTCATTTGATTGGAAATTAAAAGTTCTAGTTCACTTCTTAAGAGTCAAAAGTGATCGAAGGGCAATTATCCTTCTCCCCCACGCTCTTTTTTCCCCAACTGTATCAGATCAAAATGTTGGGTCGACACATCCCCCAAGGGCCTGTGGACAAGCGCTGTAAGTTATGCCCTGGGGGTATATATGGTTTTTATTAAAGAGATGCTAGTATAAACTTCAGAAAGAGCTTATTTGATTTAAAGTTGAAAGTTCTAGTTTACTTTTATAGAGTCGAAAGAGATCGAAGGGAAATTGTCCCCCCACGCCCTTTTTCCCAAAAACCATCTGATAAAAATTTTGAGATAACAATTTTATTAAAACAGTTCAAACATCGGATAATAAAACTCCGAGGCTGACACAAACCCTCAGTGCCCGGGGGAAAGTGTTTTAAGCTATACCCCGGGATATATAAAGTTTTCATGAAAGGACAGGTCGTTTGTTACTTTGATTACTTGATTACGTTGCTTATTGTTACTTTGATACCATGTTTACTTTGATGCTTTCTTCATTTTGTTATGTTTTTACTTTGGTATCGTTACTTTCAAACTAGTTTTGATACTTTAATGAGCATTTGGTGTTGAAAAAAGAGTTTGATTTTGAAATAATGAATTTTTAAAAGCTTGAATATTTTTGCAATAAAAAACGAACAAAGATTAATTAATAAAAACTTTCCGTAATAGAAGTTTTTTAAAGAAATATAAAAGTCATCTTTAAGTTTAAGTTGAGCAGATACAAATACCTGTTACAATTCAAACCCAAAATGACCAGAAATTACTATTAAAGAATAAATGAAATCCAAAACGAAAAGAAATTAAATAATCGATCATAACAAAAAAACATACAACAAGTAATAATATAAATGAATAAAGAAATTTTAAAGCGAGTAATGCTTAAATTGGATATGCAAATCAATCTAAAAACGAAAAACAATATTTTGTTATTGAAATATAAATGAAACTCAAAACGAACAGAAATAAAATAAACAATCAATGCAAACACGCATACTATAGATACCAATATAAAAGAATGAATAGATCTTAAAACGAGTAAAACTTAAATTCAATATGCAAATCAAGCTTGAAACGAACAAAAATAACTACAAACAAGAGTTTGGGTACCGCCTCCTTCTCTCACAGCAAAAGTATAAAACCTACTGAGTCATTGGCGATTTACTGAAAATGATTTATATTACAAATATTTTCTTTTGTTATTAATAGTGAAAATAAATATTAAAATTACAGTAAAGTTTTGAACTGATCAGTTTTCAGCAATTAATATTATTATAAATCAAATATTCAGTTTGATTTATTAGTTCTGTCTAAGATTGTTCAAGACGAATATAGTTTCACTATAAACAAGAGTTTGGATACTACCCCCTTCCTTAACTGTAAAAACCTAAAGCCTACTGCGTTATTGGCGCTTCACTGTAAACGAATTATATTACAAATATTTTCTTTTCCAGATCTTACAGCATTGAAAAGGAAAACAAAAATCAAAGTGAAAAAAATATTGACCTAATGGATTTTCAACAATTAATATCATTATACATCAAATATTAAATTTGATTTTGTTTATACTTTCCAAGACTGTTCAAGACGCAAACAGTTTTCAGTAAAGAGCAAATGACGCAGTAGGTTTTAGAATTTTACAGTGAGCGAAGGATTCGACACCCAAACTCTTGTTTGTAGTTATTTTTGTGCATTTCGAGCTTGATTTACATATTCAATTTAAGTTTTACTCGTTTTAAGATTTATTTATTCATTTATGTTAGTATCTATTGTATGTTTGTTTGTATTGATTGTTTATTTAATTTCTGTTCGTTTTGGGTTTGATTTATACTTCAATAGCAAAATAATTTTTATTCGTTTTAAGCTTGATTTGCATATTCAATTTAAGCATTATTCGTTTTAAGATTTATTTATTCATTTATATTATTATTTTTTTCTATGTTTTTTGCTATGATTGTTTATTTAATTTCTGTTCGTTTTGGGTTTCATTTACTCTTTAATAGTAATTTCTGATCGTTTTGGGTTTGAATCTTAACACGTATTTGTATCTCCTCAGCTTAAGTTGAAAATGACCTTTACTTTTCTTTGAAAAACTTCTTTTACAGAAAGTTTTTTTTTCTAATTAATCAAAGAAAAAATTTCAAATGTTTGAAGTAAAGAGACCTGAGTTTTAAACCAATTCTATATTGGTGACATATATAGCCGGTGAGGAAAAGCAACTGCTGCGTAAAGCTTACGAGGATCTTCCAATTCGTGCTAAACTTCAAAAAGACAAGCTTGCTCTAACTTGATCGAAACCTTTTTGTAATTTTCTCAATCATCAGTAAACGTGAATTTATAATATCTTGTCTGTACATTATTCCCATATATTTCACAGATGTTCTAGGGTGAACTTTTGCTCGCTCGACCGTCATTTATAAATTCCAGGCCACACTCCCTAAAGGGAGTGCGGCCATAGGAACATAGGCCAAAGGAACATAGCCCTAGACTATACACAAAGATTGCTGATTTTGCAGCGAATTTAATTTGGTAAATTTGCAATATTTTTTTGTAATCCTGTTAAAAAAAAAAAAAAATACAGCGAACTTGGGTATACAGCCTAGGGCTCTGCCGGGAGCGGAGATTTGTTACAGTTAAAATGTGACACATTTAAATTGGAAATGATATTAGTAATCCAATCAATCTAAATTTTCCGTATGCAATGAAGTAAAATTTGTCATTATAGTATTTATTTCATAAGAGGGATGAACTGCATTACCAAACAGTTCGAGGTAATGAACTGTAAGTAAGCAATGACTTGGTACAATAGTAAACGAAACTTAAAAACCGTAATTTTGATAAAAAAAATAGATAAAAGCCATAAAAAAATGGTTTTTATGCTGATTCCAAATATGTAAAGTTCATTAAGTTTAATGTTCCCCATCAAAAGCTACAAACACGAGAAGATTTGCCAGATTTTTAAAAAGCAGGGAAACACTCCCAAGAAGTGAAGTGATCTTCACAAAAATCACAATTTCAGGTTCGTTATACCAGAAAACTCAGCTGTAGAGGTTTCAAACTCCTATCTGCAAAAATGAGGAATTTTGTATGTTTGGCAGAAGAGAAATCAAGAGCTCTAGTGCCCTTTTTAAGTGGCCAAAACAGATTGGAGGGCACCTAGCCCACCTCCCATGCCCATTTTCTCTTCAAAGAGATCTGATTGAATTTTTAGGATAGTCATCTAATACAGCATAGTTGAAAGGTCACATAACTATGTTTTTCGTGTTCACATGACCCTCCAAAGTCCCTAGGGAAAGGGTTGTAAGTTACACAACTTGCTTCTAGGCTATTGTTAACATACTGGGAGGGTGGGGAGAGGATTTCTCATGGGGAGACTTTTCTGTGGAGACGATATTTTTGGGGAGAATTTTCTGGAGAAATTTTAACGGGGTGGGGGTGGGAAAGCTGATTCCCTTTTCTGTGGAGAGGATATTTTTTCAGCTGAAAGTATGAAGCTACATTAAAACTTAAAACGAACTGAAAGTCTTCTGTATATGAGGGGGGCTGCCCCTTTCTCAATCCCTACTATTTACCCTAAAGTTTAATCTATTGTCCTGATTCTTTAGGAAAGACTGCTCAAAAACAACCCCCTCATATACAGAATAATTTCTGTTCATTTTAAGTTTTACTGTTGCTTCATACTTTCAGATGTTTTTTTTTTTTTTTTTTTTTTTTTTTTTTTTTTTTTTTTTTTT
>JAQQPU010023266.1:0-13404 GCA_029168905.1 Artemia sp. Kazakhstan ARC1039 | reverse complement strand
GAAATTCTAAATGGTTTTGGAGATTATTTCAGTAAGTTCTAGACTTGTATCAACTATGAATACGCAACCGAATTTCCCTTCTGTTCCAGTTAATGAGCAACATGCAGAAAATTCGTTTTCTTTTTCTGAGATTAAGCCTCATAAGATTGAAAAAGTTATTCTGAAGCTTAAACGGAGTTTTTCTAAGGACGAATTTGGATTTTCGGCTCAAACCGTAAAGCAAATAGCGTCAAGCATTTCACCTTTGTTGGTGTATATTTTTAATCTATCACTTATGCATGGCATTTTTCCTGAGCTTTTAAAGAAAGCAAATGTTATAGCATTACCTAAGCTGGGAGTCCAACTGACCCTTCAGATTATAGAGTCATTTCTCTGCTTTCGATTTTCAGCAAAATTTTTGAAAAAACTTGCAAATAGTCAATTACAAAAATATTTATTTGATAGTAAGATTTTACACACGTCTCAATCAGGGTTGCCACCCTTGCTTGAAAAAAAAATACTAAATCTGAGAGGAAAAATTCACTAAATCGCATCTGTTTTTACTAAATGGTAAAAAAAAATTTTTGCGCGTGCGGCTATCGCCGCACGCGCACCGTCAAGCATCGATTTTTACTATAGGAGGATAATCTATAGGATTTACACAATCATGTAAATTTTCTGTTGTTTTTTCTCTTTTCTTTTTTCTTTTTTCTTTCGTTTTCATAGTATGATTGAAAATTCCGGAAACCTACAAGTTCAAAAATCCTTTTTTTGGATTGTTTAGATGTACTACTGGATAGGCGTCGTATTCCAGAATCCAGATGCGGTGTATCCAAGACGTCAAACAATAGTCTGGAATCTTGGATTCTGGAAATCCACCGAGAATATATGAAAAAATTACAGGATGAGATATATCAAATTGAAAAAGATAGTCAAGCCTATGAAATACTTCATCAGGCTTGTATGGACAAAATTGAAAAAGATAGTCAAGCCAATGAAATACTTCATCAGGCCCGTATGGACAAAATTGAAAAAGATAGACGAGAAAGAGAGAAAGATAGACGAGAAAGAGAGAAAGATAGACAAGAAAGAGAGAAGGAGAGGGTAGATAGAGAACGAAAGGAAGAGGCTGATAGAATAGCCAGAGAACGAAAGGAAGAGGCTGATAGAATAGCCAGAGAACGAAAAAAGGAGAATGATAAAATAGCTAGAGAGAAAGAAGAAAGACATCACCAAGAGTTTAAAAGAACCATGATAGGTCTAATTCCAAAAAGTGAGATTTTATCACAACTAACTTCTAGGCTGTCAGATAGCCATAATAGTTTGTCTAAGAATCAATCGCGAGAAAATGAAAATTACCAAACATTAGACACTTTTACGAGAAAATATACAACTTCACTAACTACGGGGGGAGGTGGACCGGCCCATAAAACAAATGGGGAGGCTAAACCGCCCTATCGGAAAAAAGAAATGCTTGATAGTCAAAATGATGATAATCTGGTAAAAATTGATTTCTAGGAGCCTTTTTCTAAAAATTGCCATAATAAAGAAAAGAAAGTAACCTATAAAAGATCGAATTGGGCTACAGCACATAATCAAGGAAATATTGACGAGTTTTTGAAATCACATAAAATAGAAGGAAAATTAAACGGAAAATTGACCGAAATGGTAATTGACTCAGGGAGTGAGCAAACTTTTGTGTGAATGGACCTAATTAAAAAGACAGAAATAGACCATAAAAATAATATTATAACATTATGTTATTATGGAGATAAGCACCAATGCCCGTCTGCTTGGGTAAGAATAGAAATTGCAAAGAAGGACGGTACGGTCCAGAGAAAAACGATAAAAGTAGGGTTAGTACCTATGCTAGCAGTGGATCTTTTAGTAGGAGGAGACTTTGGAGATATCGGAAATCAGAAATCAAAATTTACAGAAAATGGAAAAATTGAGAACACTTTTAACGAGTGCGAGACGCCGAAAACAATTTGCCAAAATGAAACACTGATTGTACCAGAGAAAAATGAGACGAAATTTATTGTACGCGCTTTTCCTCGCAAAGTTCGGGAAATTTTAGTACAATATGAAAAACCAAATGTCGGAATTCAGTTCCTATTTGATGACGAAATATTTGTTTCTGCGGTAAGAATAAAGAAGACTAAAAGAGAGAAAAAAGATATTAAACGGAGATACAATGAAGAAATGCAGTCAAAGAAGGTGGACACTGGAGTCCAATTCAGATTTCATTATGATTTATTATTTTGCGCGAATGACGAAACTGAGAAAAGTAGAGAAGAAAAGAGAAGTGTAGAAAAGAGACAAAATTTGGAGATTCAGCCCGCAGTGGCGAAAAATAAAAAAATGTTGGATGGGCTGTGCCTTGAAAACATAAATAATAGGGAGAAAAATAAAATGTTGGATGGGCTATGCCTTGAAAATATTGATAATAAGGGGGAAAAGAGGTCAAAGACCCATGGGGAATAAAACAAGATGGTTACAAAATAGAGATGAATGACCTACAACGGGTTGGGGGAAAGTTGGGAGATATGGAATTTCGAGTCGGATTGGAAAGATTTGGAAAGGAATCTGATTTTGGTCTGATCAACTTAAAAGAGGGTTTGTTCCTTTATGAGGGGGAGGAATCCCTTGGGGAAGGTCCCCTGCGGGAAGTCGCGAAAGATAGCCCTTTTCCTCAATGCACAACTGATGGACAAGTTGTGATCCCTTTACCGAGATTTTGCCTTTCTGATCTGGAGTCCTTGGGGGATACTCTCTCCCAGTCACTTCATACTTCACCCAAACCTTTGTCCAGTAACCCTATTTATAGCTGTTATTCTTCATGGGTATTGACAATTATTTCCGGTAAATTGTATTCAGTGGGAGATGTACCCAAATTTAATTTTCAATTAGCATCAACGCATATTCTGCATTTGATTATCCCAGGGGAGGGAACCAAGAAAAAAGACGATTCATGATTCGCTCAAAATTCTACTTCATTCCCAGTACCCTTATCGTTGTCACAGGCCTTTGCATTTTCGGCCTTAGATTATTTGAAATTATGCCAAGGGGCAATTTACTTTTTGATTGAGATGTGGGGTTGTTTCCACAGATGGAAATTAAGAGGCAAGTGCAGCCAATTTTTCACGATGGCTGGCATCATCATATGTGCCAGAAACTGATTCTCTGCTCCTCTCAAATGTAAATTCGGGAGAGCGAGAAATTTTTTGTTTTTGATTGTGCTACGCACAATGATTGTCTACGAATCTTGAAGATTTCAACTTTCAAACATTAATGCGGATGCTATACGATTTAGACCATGGTGGTCCTACAGTAGAGACGTGTCGAGGATGACCGTTCCAGTGCCAAGCGGTGGAAGTAGCAGCACAGACACAGGTGGAAGAGAGAAGGCAAATGGATTTTGTAAAGTTGAAGTTAAGTGTTTATGTTTATAAGGGTGGACCAAGGTAGCGCGTGGGTGGTCATTTATCTTACGGGGGGAGGTGTTGGGGTTCCACCCCTGTTTCTTTTCCTTTCAGATAAATGACCTGTTTTTCTTTTCTTAATTACATTTGCTTATAGTATAATTTCAAAAGACAGGTTAAATTCTCGTTACTAAGCGATAGTCGTTTTGCAATAGGTAAGCTTTGAACCAGGTTATTTTTATACTTCCTGGTTGGGAGTCATTGAAAGATAAATCTAAGAGTTAGAATTGGGTTTGAATGGGGATGTAGCTGATTGGCTGGGCCAAGCGGAGGTCCACCCACATGAACAGTTGTGTAAAGATTATTATTATTTTTTAGTCTATGTTTTGACCCCGCTTGGGGAAAGAGTCTATGTTTTGACCCCGTTTGGGGAAAGAGTCTGCGTTTTGACCCCGATTGGGGAAGGATATTCCTATTGTTATATGTGACCCTTTTGGAAGAATACAAGTAAGGTATTTTCTACAAACTGTGTACTATTTTCCGTAACCCAGGCAGGGTAGGAATAGAGCTACGAGGTACCGTCATTATTATATTGACAGGGAGGGTTGTTACCTCCAAGGAGAGAGTTAAGAGATTTTCTAGCCGTAACCCAAGGCGGGTACATTTGGCTGTAGAAAGTGGCCATTTGACCACTCGATCGCGTTATCATACCCTGGGACAGGGTATACTGTAAATAGGGTAGTACCAAACCCGATATTTGCAGAACCGGTGTGGTAGACACGGGCATAGCATTATAATTTGGGG
Source organism: Artemia sp. Kazakhstan ARC1039 (assembly GCA_029168905.1). Taxonomy (NCBI): domain Eukaryota; kingdom Metazoa; phylum Arthropoda; class Branchiopoda; order Anostraca; family Artemiidae; genus Artemia; species Artemia sp. Kazakhstan ARC1039. Next base: position 9,199 of record JAQQPU010023266.1, on the reverse strand, counting down.
CCGGAGCTTTCCTCTCCAATAAGTGGTGACACCCGTATATTACCACGCCAGTGGCGTTGTGGCCTACCAGTATAACACTGGTGGCAAAACACCACGAACAGTGGTGCCAGTGGTAGCTAGCACTACGAACATTGGCGGCAGCGGCATAAGAAAACGCGAACAACAAGTAATAATATAAATGAATACATAAATCTTAAAGCGAGTAATGCCTAAATTGAACATGCAAATCAAGCTTAAAGCGAAAAAAAATATTTTGCTATTGAAGTATAAATGAAACCCAAAACGAACAGAAATTAAATAAACAATCTATGCAAACAAAAATACAATAGATACTAATATAAATGAATAAATAAATCTTAAAACGAGCGAAACTAAAACTGAATGCGCAAATCAAGCTTGAAACGAACAAAAATCACTACAAACAAGAGTTTGGGTATCGCCTCCTTCTCTCACTGTAAAAGTCTAAAGCCTACTGCGTCAGGAACTGAGATAAGCCACTTATTATTACTCTAATTTTAAGAATTATACTAATTAATTTAATTAGTTCTATTATTACACTGGGAAAAAAAATGCTAATTGTCGCCACATACTAGATGGCGTTGATAGTTATTTTGTTTTTTTCGTCGACACTAGTGCCAGTTTCCACTCTTATCAGTTAACCATACTCTTGGGGCTCTCCACAGTAGGTTCGTTCTAAAATGAAACTCCTCCCCACAAACTACTTTAATCTGGTTTCAATAACACAGAGGACTGTATTTCTCTACATCAGTAAGTCAAGCCTGAATCTCCTGGTCCTAAAGGCGTGATTGAAACTCACCAGGGAAATCGTCAGATTTACATTGGGGACCCTGACCCTGATCCCATACCCACGAAAAGCCAGCATTATCCAGCAGGGCTTTGACCTGTTTTGGCCATGTTACCTTTTTAGAAGAATCTAAAATCTCAGTGTGAGCCACCGTAGCAAGACGGTTGACAGGCAAACGTGACATCTGTAACCAATACTGAACAATCTGTATATTCCTCAAATAACGCAGATGCGGTAAGCCTAGGTCACCTTTAAGAAGTAAATTACCAAATTCATTTTGAAGGCCTAAAGCTTTTTAAAATACACAAACTGCAGATACTCCCGTTATTTCACCATATTGGCCCCCAAAACTCAAAACCATAATGGGCAACTGGTAGGACTTTAGCCATGAAAAGGTACTTGCGCATTTTCAAATTCTTAATTCCCATGATTCGTTTTGTCGGAATAGAGCACAAACGACTGCCTTACTATGTGAAATCGTCAATTTAATGTTTTCTGTCCAGTTCTAATTTCCTCGAATCCCAAATACTTTTATTGACTCACACTTATACATAATGAGAAAGCATGGTGTCCGCCAAACTTCCTAGCATGAAAGATGGCAATCTCTGTCTTTGATACTTTCTACTTCAGATTCTTCGACTCGAAGTAAGATTCAGCTAACTAAATTCAAAGAAGTTCGAATTTCCTCGGCTGACTTGGACAATAAAGCTGTGTCGTCAATAAACAATAAACAAGAAAATAGGCAATTTGTACATCCTTGAAGGACTCCTTTAAAAGTTTTGAATAGCGTGAATGCGCCTTGTTTGGTAACGATAACTACACATATAATAGACTCGTACATATTAATTAACAATTTAATAAAAGGCCTAGGTAACCCTAGCTTAACAAGGTAACAAAATTAAACACGCCTGTCATTATACAATCGAGTGCCTTTTCGATATCAATGAAGAAGACGGTAAAGCTTACTTTTACCCCGGCGATATTTTCCTATGAGAGCAAGGAGTATAAAGACACGGTCTGTAGTTGAATAGCTTTTCTGACATCCTCCTTGCGTCTCATTAATAATGGGATCATTATCTAGCGAGCTCCCTAATCTAACATCTTTTCAAAGAATTTAATAAGAGTGGGCACAATTTATAATTGGGCGATTAGTACTATGCATCATACGGTCACCATCTTTAAATAGCGGCTTTAAAATCGGCGTATTTCAAGCTTCTCGCCACCTTCTTGAGACCATAACGACGTTAAACAAACTCAATCGGACTGGCAAAAGAGGCCCAATTGGTTTTTATATATAGTAGAGGGAATTCCATCAATACCCGGAGAAGATCCTCCACGGTGACTCTTGATAATTTATTTCAACTCTCTGTCTTATATCTCCTGTATGAACTAATTTTTCCGCTCTGGTCGGGATAATTCACTAAAAACTGAATGAATCGGCTCATACTTGCGGGCTGATCTATAATTTTCCAGATGTTCAATATAAGCCGGCCAGGAGTTAACGTCCTTGATTTCTTTTGACTAGTCACGCGGCACACGCAGACACTCCAACAATTCTTCGATACTAGCTGATTTGTAAGCTCGAAAACACTTTTCCTGTTCTTTAATTTGGGATAATAATTTCTCCCTTTTTACTAAAGCATTGTGTTACATTCTACACGGTAAAAAAAAAACGTACTTTCACGTTGACAGCATTATTTCACGTTTGATCAGCGTACTTTCTAGTTGTTGGATTAGCGTGAAAATAAACTTTTTTAGTGTATAGGTACTTCTGCCGTGGTTTTACCTTCCTCGAATATATGTTTAAACTCGTTCAGTGTACTGGGAGGAGCTAATGACAATCAACTGTTGCGAAAATGGGTCATACCGCGGGGCATGACCGATGCAAAAATATCGTGAAAGTAGGTTGTCCGGGTTTTGATCTATTGGGATTAAAAGCTACACAAACGAAGACCTTTCACTTGTTGTTGTGGACTTATTTCTGAAAGGTAAGTTCTTTTGATGTTTTTTTTTAGTTTTATATAAGTCTTATGAACTTTGCAGATAGAATGGTAAAATTCTACTTTAGCTACTTTTGGCTATCTTGGAAAGAGGTTAGGTTAAGAAAATGAAAGATTCAGGGATGCGTCTACAGGCTAAAGTATGTACCGGGAAGGTGTTTTGAAGTATTTACCTCCACTCCTCCCTCTAGAGGGTCCTAACCTTTGTTGACCTTTAAAAATCTGTGTGTTATAAAAGTGAAACCTTGTTAAATAGATATTCTGCTTAAATAAAGTACAACAAAATTCTTTTCAGCTTCACAACTTTGCTCAATCCCAATTTATAAGGTTTTAAATATATGCAAATATATTTCCTAAATAAAAAAAAAACCATTGATACGGCTTAAAATTCTACTCAAATAACAGGAATTGCATTTTCAAAACTAAGGCCAGAGACAATTAAGGTTAAAAAATTTAAGGTTAAAAGTTGTTTTGTCAAAATTTCAATAGGTCATGTGACCTGTCATGTAGGCAAATTTCAGGAGCCTCTAGAGGCAAAAAGAGTGGAGGTAGGTACTTCAAAATACTTTCCCGGGACATACTTTAGCCTGTAGACCTATCCCTGAAAGTTTCTTTGTTCTAGCTTAACTTCTTTCCAAAATAGCCAAAAGTAGCTAAAGTAGCATTTTTAGAATTAAACAATGCTCTCTGTGATTCTAGGCGTTTACCCCTCCCTGGAAAATACCCCTGCGGAAAATACCCAGCGGGGTATAATATTCAACGGGGGGTATTTTATGGGGGGGGGGTAAACGCCAGTGACCACCCTCTGTACAGTGGCGGGCATTTGTGAAATCAAAAGGGCAAGGGGATTCTTATCAGAAAACACTTTTATAATACACTATTAATATACGTAAAAATTCTATTAATAAGATTTAATGTTTCTTTCCATTTTTATACATGTTGTCAAATAGTAATTAGATAATATATTTATCCGACTTCAAATAGATTGTAGAATTGTACTAATATAAATTAAGCAAATTAAGTGACATTTGAGTTTTGTGTTAGCTTCAAGAGGAGGCACGGAATAAAAGTCATATGCAAAGGAGCGTTGGCCTTTGGGTCCCGGCTCCTTCCAATGTCAAATTGTCTGATAATCGAATCCGATATTTTACGGGTGGCGCCTCATCTTCGCAGAGAAGTATAACATAATGGAAGTGTCTTATTTTTATTCTTTAAAGAAATCATGTGATTCAGAATTCAATCCTCCGTTTGAATGTAACAGCCACTTCCTCTGGAAGCTCCGGTCAGAAAATTAGAAAATTCTGGAATTTCCACATTGCATTCCACACTAAACCACGAAATTGCAAAAGTTTTCACATAGTTTAGTATATTAGAAGTATTCTAGTAGTTGAGTCAAAATTGAGAAATTCTTGTTCACTAAAAGTTTTTTCTGCACCTTCATCTGTATGTCAAATTTGAAACATGTGAAAGGTGTTTTGGCTTCTACAGTACCAATGGGAGCTGTTCTGTCTTTCTGTTTTAGCCTACCTGCCAAGAAAATGGCTGAAATACATTACATTGTTGACTTCTTTTTTTTTTTAGAATGAGCTTTAGCTTAGTTTAACAGGTTGGGCCACAAGTCACCATACAGAAATAAACTAACTATGTTTCTTTCAGAAACGCTTTATTCATAGAACATGCTCTGTATGGTTATCAATATTTTCGATGTGCATTCAAATATTTTGTCGTACTCTTGATGAACAAAAATTATCAAACCATGATCTGCTACAAAAATATAAGCATTTATTCTATTTGCTTTGTTACTTGTTCATTCATGCTTAAGTTTCTATTCAAAAGAGCGTAAGAGGAATATTAAGCTACAAATTAAGGACGTGATTCGCTATGGAGCAGGGGGGGGGGGGGGCACCTACCATGTATTTTAGAAAGCCATCTTTTCCAGTTTTGTATATTGTCAAACTTCTTTGCAGATCTGATCTTGATGGCATCAAATTGCAGAACTTCATGGCAAATCCTAGTTTGTTCATTTTGTTCATTGGAACTTCACAGCCTGCGAGAATATACATTTCATGTTAAACAGCATGCCAGTCTGTTCGCCTCTCGTCGTGCCATATGCCCCATACCCAACTGCTATCAGGCATTCAGTTGGCACAAAAAACTTGCTACTCATCTAGATTCCCACTCAGAAACTGAAAAGGCTGCTATTACACTATATTACACGATATTTCTGCCTGCTTTGATACTATCATTAGAGCTCTTTTCTGAGCTCTTTCGATCCTGGCGCTTTGCTCAGTAGTCAGTCCAAAATGCCATACAGGAGCTGTATCCCTGCACATCCCTTGCTTATCCCTGCACAACTGCCTAGATTCTCGGCAGCTTAAGGGGTTACACTTAGCCAAGAAGGGAAGGACCAGACTTTTAGAGTAATTGGTATGTAAATACCACACAGAAGTGCTTTATAATAATCATAATTAGTGGCAGACATCCATTACGTACAACCATCATTTTTAAACAGAGCTGTTTGATTTAGATTTCCCATTTTGTGTCTTCCTGCCAGCAACGTGATTGAACTCATAAATAACCATCTAATAGTTACTTCTCTTTAAGGATCTCAATTGTATGCAGAATTTGATGCCAGCACTCTTCCTTTGCCTGCAAATTTAAAAGAGGCACTGAAAGAGCTTACATTTCCTCCATCCTTAATGCAGAAGCTTGCGAAGCTTGTTTTTGATGAACTTAGTGATTTTAATTTAAAAACAAGGAAGGTCTCTACAGTGACAAAAAAAAAGAGATGGAACAAGTCTGCATTCAGTTGACAAGGAAATACCCATGCCTCGAGGAAAAATTTGAAGATGGGCGCTCTATTGGATCTGGTTATGAGACTTTGTTACAAAAAATGATCAACAGAAGATCAAACTCCTCAAAACCAACTGGACTACATCGAGAAGTGCTTAATTCACTAAACAAAACAAACGAAGCAAGGGAACCACGAAAGAAAACGAGAAAGATAACAGACAGGAACTCCTTGCCTCTAGACGCTGGGATGATGCAGTGAATGCAGAGAACAAAAGGGTGATGGCGGAGGAAATGACAAAAGAAAGTATTGACCATGCTGTTATTTCGACTTTGGTGGCCGCCTGCTTCACGTGCATCCGATTTGACATTGCAAAAGGTGAAAAAATGACCATCATTAAAGAGAACTGGCCTGGCCTGGCCTCTTTTTATATGAAGGACTTCGTATATATTTTGAGATTCTTGTAAAAAAAGACATTACATTGATGGACTCACAGCTGCGAGATTTGTTGCGAAAGGTGTCGGAAAGATCCAGTTTGGAGGAAGACAAAGATACGGAGATTATTGAGACAATAAAAAAAAATTCAGAAAATCTTGGCCGACAGACCTGGGTGCGTTAAGGAATGTGTGGTAAGTGGACAGTTGTGCTTAAACACAAGTGGTAGCTTGTTATGTATCTGCCAACCTCGCAGTCTTTTATCGCGTAAATTTCTCACTGTATATCCACCTCCTATGCCTTTATTAATTTTGCAAAACTTAGCTTCAACCTATTTCACCTCACTTGTCTTTATAATGCTATCGTGTTGCCTTAGTACGTTATGCCTTTTTGGAAGATATTCACTAAAACTGATAAAGCAAAAATCCATTTCTTCTTTTTCCGTTTTGCCAAATATTTGCTCCGTCATGGAAACGAAACACGAAAGTAATTAACAAATGTAGCATCGCAGATCCAGAAATTGCAGTATTAGAACTTTCAGAAAAAAAGGACACATTAGGCCACCCTTGGCTCAGTATTTGTTTGAATGATAAATGCGTTGTTGACTTTTTTTTTCCTTTATAGTTTGAACGTAAACTATGATTGTTGTCTTATTGATATACTGAGACGTTTTTTTTTCATCCTTACCTTTGATGTTCCGTCCTCTCCATAGGTATTAATAATTAAATTCTGTTTTTCTTTTTAGACTTGGGACGTCATGTCAGAAAATGCCTGTGACTGCCGTTGATCCAGTTATCATTGTCATCGGTGAGTAGTCATAGCTTAGTATCCGTTAGCCAGTAGATTGCTTTTCCAGGCCACCTGATATCAGTTCAGGGTTGCCAACTTGCACACTTTTCGTGTGAAATACACTCTTTTTTCCTCAGAGGAGATGCAAAAGAGTGAAAATCATTCTTTTGTTTATGTTAGTTTTTATTTGCTTTAAACGTCAGTAGTTAGCAACTTTGTCATAAGTGCATCTAACCCAAGGAACAGGGTTGCCAACTTGCAACTTTTCGCGTGAAATACACTCTTTTTTTATATCACAGAGAGGATTGGGTGTAATTTTTTTTACTTGCACTCTTTATGAGCAAAAAACACTCTTTTTTGGCGTTGACTTGCACTCTATTTAGACGTCAGCTGTTGGCAACCCTGTATGAGTTTGACACTTCGTTAAATTGACTTCTATTTAAGTTCATGCATCTTCAACTGCACTACCTCCCGTTCTTTGACAAGATTATTCAGGGGAAAGATCTTTAAGCTATAAAATTCGTCCATCGTTTACGCATAGTATTTGTTATTGCGAAGTATGTATACATTTTCGGGGGGAGGGGAAAAATTTTCTGCTGGGGTGTTTTCCAACTGCAAAATTCCATGGGAATTTTCTGTTGGGTGAACTTGTCAGAAGAAATCACTTAATCGGGGAATTTGCCAGAATTTCTATACAAAATTCTTTTTATATGTATCTTGCTTTCTCTTTTCCGTCTCAATTTTGCGCGTGAAGTTCTAAATGGTAATTGTCCGGGGTAAATTGTAACCAGGATTGAATTGTCTAGAGGACATTTCCGTCAGCAGGGGGATTTCTGACTGGACGTGGGCCAGATTTCCAGGCATTATTTAAAAAACGATCAGAAATTAAACAATAAAAACAAGTTTTTCCAACTGAAAGTAAAGAGCAACGTTATAGCTTAAAACGGACATAAATTATTACGTATACGAAGAGGATTGCCCCCTCCTCAACGCCTTGTTCTTTACGCTCAAGTTTGGATATTGTTTCAACTCTTTAAGAACAAAAAAGTCGTTTAATTAGAACAATAAGAAGATGTTTTAAAAGCACTAAAATACTTTAGCGTGAAAGGTGAGGTATCGACAAGGGGACATTCCCTTTCATATACGTTATAATTTCTGTTCATTTTAAGTTTTAATGTTGATCCTTACTTTCAATTAAAAAAACTTGTTTTTCTATTAATTACATAAGGGCCCATTTATGCCGTAGAAATATTTATGGTGCCTGATTTACCTTAATTATGCTATTGATGAATATGGAGCATCAGTCAGTACGTTTGTTCAATTGGATTGCTTAGGTGTGGTTGGATTCTTCACGTTTAGTTTTCCTCCTCATTAGTTCATGATGTTCTCCTTAACCTCACAATAATTGCGAAACACTTGTCTGCGCGAAACCAATAGATATTTTCATTCGTGTGTACTTATCTACTTTAAAATTGCTGCTTTTATTTTTTACAAACAATGGTAAAACAAAATAATTTCTGAGACTACACTGGCTAATCATGATAAAACATAAAATCGCGAAGAAAGGAAGAAAACGAGGACAATTAACAGCCAGTGTAAAAATCAAAAAATTATGCAAATATTTGTCTAATATATGGCTACAACCTACGATTATGACATCATTGCTCTATTTTTAACATGACAATTTTTAAATATATTTGTCAATTTAAAGTCGAAACAAAACTTCTATTAATGATAAAATTAAGCTTAATGAAACTTCTATATTAAAAATCCGCATGAAATCCAAATCTTTTGATGTATCTATTGGTATCAAAATTCCGTTTTTTATAGTTTCGGTTACTATTGAGACGAGTCGCTCTTACTTTACAATTAGTCAAACCAGCCCCATTCTAAGTAGTGGTGTTTATAGAATTCCTTTTTCTTGTGTTTTTTTTATGTTGGTAGAACCCAACAGCAATTGGGGGAGAGCTTATCTGAACATAGGTCCTCAATCGACAAGGCCATGAGGCTACGTCAAAGGCCTGAGGTTTTTTAATTCCACCTTGGCTCAATATGTGTATGAGGGTCCACACCATTTCATTTTGTTTGACGAAACCTCCCTTGTTCCCCCCGTTAAAGGTCTCACGCGACTTTTCAGGGAGGCAGTTGAAATAAAAAAGCACATTCACCAAAAGGTAGCTCTCAAAAGAGACACTGGAGAAACTTTTCTAAGTCCCATTTATGATGAAAATATTAATTCTGATCGTTTTTACATACATCCATAAAATTATATTCTGCAATCAAATAAAATCTCTGATAATAATCTAACTGGAAAGCGATTGGCCTTTAAGACTGCTTTACGTAAAATAAAATTGTAAAATACCATTTAGACTTGTGTTT
>JAQQPU010023264.1:0-13406 GCA_029168905.1 Artemia sp. Kazakhstan ARC1039 | reverse complement strand
AAAAAAAAAACAAAATAAAAATATCTTAACAAACTCTTAATTCACCATTCATGATATAACCAGCTATTGGTCACATAACTCAGGGATAGGCTCATCGTAACCAAATTTTGCCGCCACACCACCACGGTCGATCTGTATTTATGGTGGAACTGTATTGGAACCCATGATGAAACTCCTATAGCATTTAATCTAGATTTCTTTGCATACAACTTCCTTCGAGCTTCGCGAACTGATATTGGTGCATCATCGCTAACAGATACATTTCTATGGTGTCCAATAACTTTACCTTTTAATTTCTTTCCGTTCTTAAGCACACTGACCTTCGCATCTCGAGAACCAACATCAACTTTAAAATACGGTTGCTCCTTACGGACATTACCAACAACTCGAAACCTCGGGACCATGGACAGACCTAGACCCTCCAAACACAACTGGTCAAAAAACGTTTCGGCTTGGGTGGTATTTTCGCAGGGAGCATTCCAAACGATAATATTCGTCTCTGTATGTCGATACTCAGATGCCATAAGCCGACGAGACAGATCTGCACTCCCAGTTTCATACTTTTTCGTTGCACTAGCGATAATTGACATTTGATTTCTTAAGCTTAGAACATCAGATTCAAGCTGTGTAACACGCGAATTCGTAGTATTAACTTCTGATTTTAGCTCAGACTATGTATTTTCCACTGATACCATACGATTTTCTAACATTTTTATACTATCGTTTATAGAGTCTAGTTTTTTACCATTTTCAGTAAGTATTGTTAGCATCTTAGCAAAATCATCCGCCAGGGTCTTCAGTGAAGCGACATCGTTATTCCCTTCAGATGAAACGGTCGAATTCAACAAACTGTTCTCAACAGACTGGGATCCTACTTGGACAGTTTTAGCAATCTTCCTTTTTCGCCCCATGGCAAGTGCAAATAAAATAAAATATATAATCTCTCTTACCTATTTTGGCACCTATAATTTATCCACGTCGATGCGGACGTGCAGTTCGCTAAGCCACCGTTAATTTGGGCACGGCTAACGCCCCTATCTCCTGCACCGACGACTTCCAACAGCGTTTGAATACCGACGCTACTTCAGGAATCACAACCAACTTTCAGGAATACTCTGTAGCGTTTGCAAAATTCAATTAATCAAATATCAAATATAGCCTACATAACGATGAAGAATGGACCTAGCGTTAAATTTTTATTGTTAGGTTGAATTCCCTATTTTTTATTTATTTATTTTCATGATTCTACTTCTTCTATAATTTTACAAAGTGCATTTCTTGTAAGTCATTGAAAATTTAATAAATTTTTGCAAGTCAATTATTACTAGTTTGGGGTAGTATTTGGGACAATGCAGAAAGGGCAGATTACATAAAAACTGTGGAAAAGGTTTAAAACAAGTGTTTAAACACTTTAAGACGTTCTGGCCAAATGACCAGAGCCCCATGTCTGTTTCCCACTCTTTACATGTCTGGCTCGTTTCATTTCTGAATGTAATCATATACTAAGAAGTTATATAGAAACAAATGTAATGGAAAATAGCCAAACAAGCGAAAGACAGCCAAAGAATTTTGATAGTGATTCAGTCAAGATTGATTTTATTTGGAATTGTTCAATATTAAAGCTATAAGAAACTACAAGTCTATAAGCTGATGATTAAGTGTTAAGTTTTGAAGAAGGTGTACAATAGTATAAATTACTAATCACAGGAAACATTTTTGTAACGCAATGAAGATTTCAGCTTTGCATTCAAATGTCATTAAATTTAGCTTAATTTGGCATATATAGAGATTCTAATAACACATATCTGCACCTAAGGAAAATTTAGAGACTGGAACATCTTAGTTGGGTCATTCTTACACCAATAATTAGGTTCCGGATACCGCTGCAGCCATGAATTTTGGGCGTTCCAAATTTTTATTCAGGACCCTATCTATCAATAGGCTAAATAGTCTTATAGCTCATTTTTACATATGAAGAAAGATAAGTTGACTTATAGCATAAAATCTTTATAACCATTGTCTTAGAAAAAAAGAAATATGTCTGGAGACGACAAATGGGTCTATAGCCAGTGTTAAGAAAAAAAAGGAACAACAAACAAATATTTCGTAAGGCGTCTTCAGCGTTAAAAAAAACGGTAGAAAAAAACTAAAATCAAAAACTAAAAATATAAATAAATTTTAGTTTCCAGTTGTTTTTATTTCTTTCTCTCTTCTTTCTTTAAATCTGAAGACAAAATTTTGTATACGGACAAAAAATTCTTTTGATTGTTTCTCTACTTTTTCTTCATTTCTGCAAAAGTCCCGTTTGTCGTTTTTTTTTTGTCATGGTAGGTCAGTTCGGCTTTAGATTAATGTTTTTGAAGTTGCAGCACATACGTTATTATGAAACACACATGACTAAATTGAAGTGGACAAAAATCCTCGAAAAGAAATGGGGTATAGACATTTTTGGAAATTGAATTAATGTTCATTAAAACGAAAATAAAGAAAATATGATGAAAAGTTATATGCTAGTCAAATCCATCATAATGTCTAGAAACAAAAATACAAGTTATTCAAAATAACAATAAAAATAGAACGTAAAAGAAATGGAACAATTATAACTTCAAGAGGTTCAAAGTTTTAAACGGCATGGTAAATCAATACAATCTACAAATGAGTCTTGGAAACTAGTTCCATAATCAAAATACAACAATTTAAAAAAATATGTTTGCAGATTCCTTCCATAATCGACACAAGTATTGCTATAAGTGACTTTTTTCAACAATTAGGGTTGTGAAGTAAAACATCGTTCACAAATAGCAAATGAGCATTTGAATTTAATTCACACCGCTTTAACGAAGTATGAGCCAGATTTCTGGAATAAAAGAAATCAAAAACTGTCATCAAGACTGTATCCCCAGTATTTTTTAGGGTGGGGGTGGGGGGGTTACAAAAGAATTTTTTCCCTTTTTTTGCAAAAACAAAAACTTAAAAAACATCAAAAATTTGTTTATACTCCTTTTTTATGTTTTTACGGGTCGGACAAACTTCTTTGGGGAGTGGGATGGGGGATTTGAAACCCACTAGCCCATCTGAATACGAACTTGGGTGTCATGTAGCAAAAATTGATTATACACATTTATTTATTTGAAGACGTAATCAAGAATATAAAAATTCCGTAGCAATTGATGTTATTTATATATTTTTTTTTTCTGTTTGCACTCCTAACAAGAGATCAATGGAGCAGCTCCAACAGCCTCCAACTGGTAGTGAAGCTTGGTCATCTCAATAATATTAACATAGTAACAAGAAATGAACCCAAAGTAAAAAAAAAAAAATCCGATTTTCTTACGAGTAACAATCCAGTGCAATACTTATATATTATTTCATTTTTTCTTCGAACTTTATAAAACATTTTTTACTAGCTAAATTAGGAAAATATGTCGAGCAGTTGCTATCCATGACTTAGGGCATCATGGTAGAGCCCCAGTTTCTGGGGAAATTTATTTTATTTTTGAAAGAAACATTTGAGCTCGGTGGATGAAACTTCCAGACGTATTTTAGGTTTGACGTTTTAGGTTGGACTGAAGCTTAAGCAAAAACTTCGAGTGTCTGAAAGCTCCACGTTTTTGTTTAGTCCTGGATAAATTGTTGGATTATTGTTGGATTGTTCAACCGGACTGGGATAATTGGTTAGATAATCTGACGAGTATAGCCAACCGAACATCCAGTAAAGTGTAAGATTTCGTGCTTGATTTTCAGAAGAAAAAGAAATTATTCAATAAACTTGTGACTTATATTATTGCTGAATGGAGTTGGATCTCGGGTCGGCACATAGAAAATGTCTGGAGATAGAGGCAGGCAATTCTAGCGGCTCACCAAGCATCTATTTTAACCGATCGTAAGTTCTTCTTACAAAATATGAAGTACTTCTTACAAAACAAAAAAATACGGTTCCCTCAATTCTGGATTCGTCACTTCGACCCCACATTCAAAATTCTTATTCCGCTTGTTGAGTGCTTATGTTTCTTCGTGAAACTTGTTACATGCTAATTTTTCTCCCCCGGGAAGTTTCACATCGTTTTTTCTCCTCATGAAACTGATTTTCTTCATGGAACTTTATGTGTGTTGATTTTTGTACGTGAAACTTGTTACATGTGAATTTTTTCTCTTCGTGAAACTTGTTCTTATATTTTTCTCCTCATTGAAACTGATTATGTTCATGGAACTTATTGCGTGCTGATTTTTGTTCATGAAACTTGTTACATGTTGATTTTTCTCTTCATGAAAGTTTCACATTGATTTTCTTCTCGTGAAACTGATTTTGCTCATGGAAGTTGGTGTGTACTAATTTTTATTTATTTTCGTGGAACTTATTACATGCTGATTTTGTTGATGAGACTTGTTACATGTTGATTTTCCTCTTCGTGAAAATGCAAATTGTTTTTTTTTTCTCATTTTGAAACTCGTCATGTTTGTAGGACTTGTTGTATCCTGATTTTTGTTCGTGAACCTTTTTGCATGTTAATTTTTCTCTTCCTGAAACTCCTACATTTATATTTTATTGCAAAATTGATTTTGTTCATGAAACTGGTCGCGTGATGATTAATGATCGTGGAACTTGTTGAGTACTGATTTTTGTTCGTGAAACTTATTGAGTACTGATTTTTGTTGCATGTTTTTTTTTTCTCTTTGCGATACTCGTTTATTGATTCTTATCATGAAACTGATTTCGTGAATCCTCGTTGAATCCTTGTGAAAGCTATACATTGATTTTTATTTTCTCTTCACGAAACTGATTAAGTTATTGGAATATGTTGCGTAATGATTTATGGTCATGGAACTTGTTGAGTGCTAATTTTTGTTCGTGAAACTTGTTACTTGTTGATTTTTCTATTCGTGAAAGTTGTACATTGATTTTTCTCCTTGTGAAACTGATTATCTTCATGAAACTTGACACTTGATGATTTTATATTTTCATGGAACGTCTTGCATACAGATTTTGTTCATGAAATTTGATACATGTTGATTCTTCTCTTCGTGAAAACATACATTGATTTTTGCTCATTGTGAAACTCCTCTCGATCATGGAACTTGTAGCGTGATAATTTGAGTTCTTGGAACTTAATGAGTTCTGGTTTTTGTTCGTGAAACTTGTTACATGTTGACTTTTTCTCATCGCGGAACTTTTACATCGAATTTTATTCTCATGAAACTGATTTTCTTCATGAAAAATGATGCATGCTGATTTATTTTTTCCTTGTGGAACTTGTTGTATGCTGCTTTTTTTTCGTGAAACTAGTTACATGTTTTTTTTCTATTAGCAAACTTGTACACTTTTCTCCTCCCGATACGGATTTTGTTCATGGAAATCATTGCATGTGTATTATTGTTCGTGGAAGTTATTGTATGTTGATCTCTCTTATCGTAAAACTTGTACATTGATTTTTTTTTCTTCTCGAGAAACTGATTTTGCTTACGGAACTTGTAGCATGATGATTTCAGTTTGTAAAACTTGCAGAGGGCTGGTTTTTGTTCATAAAACTTGTTTTTTTCTCTCTGTCTTTGCAAACCTTGTACAATAATTTTTCTTATCGTGAATCTGATTTTGTTCAAGGAAATTATTGCATACCGATTTTAGTTCGTGGAACTTGTTACACGTTGATTTTCTCTTCGTTAAACTTGTACATTGATTTTTCTTCTCGTGATACATGTTACACGTTGATTTCTTTCTTCATTAAAACGTAAATTGATTTTTTTTTCTCATTGTAAAACTCGTCTTGCTGGTGAAACTCATTGCATGCTGATTTTTATTCATGAAATATGTTGCATGTTGATTTTTTCCTCATGAAACTTGTACGTTTAGTTTTTTTCTCCTCATAATATTGATTTTGCTCAAGGAACATGTTGCATGATGCTTTATGTTCATGAATCTTTTAGAGTGCTCATTTTTATTCTTGAAACTTGTTAAATATTTATTTTTCTCTTCGTGAAAGTTGTACATTAATTTTTTTCTCCTCGTGAAAACATTTTCTTCTTGGAACTTGATGCGTGCTGATTTTTTGATGACACTTCACCTAACTAAACCTAACCTAGACTGTATGGCTTAATTTAGGCTGACCTAACCTACGAGTACATCATGATAAATTAAGTTTCACAGGTATTAATCATCACGCAACAAGTTTAATGAAGATAATCAGTTTCACGGGGAGAAAAATCAACATGTAAGAAGTTTTACGAGCAGAAATAGACAGACAACAAGTTCCACGAACAAAAAAAATCCACGTGCAACATCTTCTATGAAGAAAATTAGTTTTATGAGGAGAAAAACCAGTGTACATGTTTCACGAAAAAAATGAACATGAAACAATTTTCATGAATAGAAATTGACATGCAACAAGTTTCACGAAGAAGACAAAATCAGAATTCAACATGTTTCACAAACTATAATAATGGGATGAGTTCCATGAACAAAATCTGTTTCAGGAGGAGAAAAAAAAATCAATATGCATGTTTGCTTAGAGAAAAAACAACATGCAACAAGTTTCACGAGCAAAATTCACCACACAACCTGTTCCATGAGCACAAATCATGACGAAAAAAGTTCATTGAACAAAATCTCATGAGATTAAAATAAATAATTTACAAGTATCACGAAGAGAAAAATCATCATGCAATAAGATTTAAGAATAAAATCAGCACGCAACCAGTTTCACGAACAATTTGAGTTTCACAATGAGAGAAAAAATCAATATACACTTTCACTAAGAGAAAAATTGAAAAGTAACAATTTTCACTAACAAAAGTAGCATGCAACAAGTTCCACGAAAATAAATCAGCACGCATCAAGTTTCATGAAGAAAATCAGCTTCACGAGGATAAAAAAAAACCATTTCATACTTTCCCGAAGAGAAGAATAAATGTGTAACAAGTTTCACGAAGAAAAATGAGTAATCTACAAATTCTATGAACATAAATCATCTTGCAACATGTTCCTTGAAAAAAATCAGTATCGTGAGGAGAAAAAAATCAATGTACGAGTTTCATGATGAGAAAATCAACATGAAACAAGTTTAATGCAAAAAAAAATCAGCATGCAATGGGTTTTACGAGCCAGACAGGTTTCACAATGAGAAAACAAAATCAATGTACATTTTTATGAGGAGAGAAATCAACGTGTACCATGTTTTACGAGAAGAAACATCAATGTACAAGTTTCAAGAAAACAAAAACAACATGTAAAAAGATCCACGAACTAAAATAGGCACACAATAATTTCCTTGAACAAAATTAGATTCACGATAAGAAAAATCATTGTACATGTTTTACGAAGAGAGAGAGAGAGAGAGAAAAAAAAATACAAGTCTCACGAACAAAAATCAGCCCTCAGAAAGTTCCACAAACAAATATCATCATGCAGCTACCTCCATAAACAAATCAGTTTCGCGAGGAGAACTAAAAATCAATGTACAAGTTTCCCGATGATGAAAATCCACATGCAATAACTTTGCGAACAATAATAAGCATGCATTGAGTTCCAAGAACAAAATCCGTTTCACGAGGAGCCAAGTCTACACGTTTGCTAAGAGAAAACAACATGTAACTAGTTTGACGCACAAAATCAGTATACAACAAGTTCCACGAAGGAAAAATACAACGTGCATCACGTTCCATGAAAAAAAAAACAGTTTCATTAGGCGAAAAATCAATGCACAAATTTCACGAAGAGAAAAAAAAATCAACATGTAACAAGTTTCACGAACAAAAATCAGCACTCAATAATTTCTACGATCTCAAATCATAACGCAACAAGTTCCATGATCGAGACGGGTTTCACAATGAAAAAAATCAATGTACATTTTAACGAAGAGAAAAATCAACATATAAAAAGTTTCAGGAACAAAATCTGCATGCAATATTTTCCTTGATAATACAAAATCATCACGTATCAAGTTTTTATGAAGAAAAGCATTTTAACGAGGAAAAAATTTATGTACAACTTTCACGAAGAGAAAAATCAATATGTAACAAGTTTCCCGATCAAGAAGTAGCACTCGACAAGATCCATGACCATAAATTATCACACAACATGTTCCATGAACGAAATGATTTTCATTAGGAGAAAAAAAAATCACATAAATCATCACGCAATATGTTCCATGTACAAAATCAGTTTTGTGAGGGAGACAAAATCAATTAACAAGCTTCATGAATTGAAAAATCAACATGTAACAGGTTTCAGGAGAAGAAAGAATAAACACTTAACAAGTTTCATGAAAAGAAAATCAACATGGAACAAGTTCCACGTACAGATATCAGTAAGCAACGAGTTCCTTGAACAAAATCATTTCTAATCGTGATACATGTACATTGACTTTTTTTCTCCCGTGAAACGGATTTTGTTTATGGAACTTGTTGCTTGATGATTTTAGCTCTTGGAACTTGCTAAGGGCTAATTTTGTTCATGAAACTTGTTTTTTCTCTCTCTCTTCGCAAAATAAATCAGCATGCTTCAAGTTCCATGAAGAAAATCAGTTTCACGAGGAGAAAAATAAATGTACAAGTTTCACGACGAGAAAAATTCAACATGTACTGCGTTTCACGAAAAAATATCAGAACTCAATAAGTTCCACGGGCTCAGATCATCACGCAACAAGTTCCATGATCGTGACGAGTTTCACAGTGAGAAAAAACCAATGTACATTTTCACAAAGAGAAGAATCTGCATGTAACATGTTTTATGAATAGAAAATCAACATGCAACAATTTCCACGAACAAAACTAGACACGCAACATGTTCTTTCGATAGAATTGTTTTCACGAGGTGTAAAATCAATATACAAGTTTCGTAAAAAGAAAAAATAGCATGAAACGTGTTTCACGAAGAAAAAATCAGCATGCAACAGGTTTCAAGAACAACAATAAGCATACAATGAATTCTTGAATAAAATCAGTTTCTTGAATAAAATGGTCTTAGATAAGAAAAATCAATAAACCAGTTTCGCGATGAGAAAAAACAACATGCAATAAGTTTCACGAACAGAAATCAGCACTCAACAAGTTTCAGGTTCACTCAATCATCATGTGACCAGTTCCATGAGCAAAATAAGTTTCGCGAGAAAAAAAATAATGTACGAGTTTCATGGAAAGAAAAATCAACATGCAGAAATTTTAACGAACAAAACTTAGCACACAACGAGTCTTACGAACATGGCGATTTTCACAATGAGAAAAAAATTAATTTGCATTTTCAAGAAGAGAAAACTCATATGTTACGAGTTTCATGAAAAAATTCAGCATACAACAAGTTCCACGAAAGCAAAAATAATAAAAAAAATTAGTACACATCTACTTCCATAAAAAAAATCAGATTCATGAGGAGAAAATCCATGTGCAGCTTTCACGCGGAGAAAGATTAACATGTAACAAGGTTCGTAAACAAAAATCAGCACTCAACAAGCGGAATTAGAATTTGGAATGGGAGGGTAAAAATGACGATTCTGGAATTGAGGGAACCCTATTGTTTTGTTTTGTAAGAAGAAATTTTGATCGGTTGAAATAGGTGCTTGGGGGGCCTGGTTGAATTGCCTGCTTCTAACTCCAAAAATTTTCAATATGTCGACTCGAACTTCAACTCCCTTAAGCGACAAAAATTACTAAGACTCCAAGTCTAGAGCTCTGTTTTAACGGTTCTTTTAAGTAGATTTGTAATTTATAACCAATGTCGATTCTAACTCCAGGCATTTTCAATATGCCGACTACAATTCCGACTGCATTCAGCAGAAAATTACTAAAACTCCAACATCAGAGCCCTGTTTTAAAGGTTCTTTTAACTGAATTTGTAATTTATAACCAATTTTGACTCTAACTCCAGACATTTTCAGTATGCCGACTCCAACTCCGACTCCATTCGGCAAAAAAGTACTATAACTCCAACTTTAGAGCCCTGTTTTAAAGGCTCTTTTAACCAGATTTTGTAACTTATAACCGATTTCGACTCTAGCTCCTGGAATTTTGAATATGCCGACTCCAAATCTGACCCCATTCAGCAAAAATTAATAATATTCCAACTTCAAAGGTTCTTTTAATTATATTTGTAATTTATAACCCATTTCGACTCTAACTCCAAACATTTTCAGTTTTCCGACTTCAACTCTGACTCCTTTCTACAAGAAATCACTAAAACTCCAACTCCGGAGCCCGGTTTTAATGTTTTTCTTATAACTAGAGTTTTAATTTGTAACCGATTTCGGCTCTAACTCCAGCCTTTTTTAATATGCTGACTCCAGCTCCAACTTCATTCAGCCAAAAAATTTACTAGAATTACAACTCCAGAGTCCTGATATAAAGGCTCTTTAACTATATTTGTAATTTATAGCCGATTTCGACCCTAAATCCAGACATTTTCAACAAAGCGACTGCAACTCCGACTCCATTTAGCAAAAAAACTAAAACTCCAAATTCAGGGCCCTGTTTTAAAAGCTCTTTTAACTAGATTTGTAATTTATAATCCATTTCGATTCTAACTCCAAACATTTTCAATATGCCAACTCTGAGTCCGACTCAATTCAGCATAAAATTACTAAGACTCGAACTTCAAAGCCCTATTTTAAAGGTTCTTTTAACTAGATTTTTGATTTATAACCAATTTCGACTCTAACTCCAGACATTTTCGATATGCCGACTCAAACTCTACTTCATTCAGGAAAAAATTACCAATACTCTCTCTTTCGGCTAGTTAAGGCTAAGTTTTGCAAAGCGGGGCTATTTCTCTAAGAAAACACACGCAAAAAATAGAAAAATATATTAGAGTTCCTTAATTATCCGTCCATTTTGAGTAAAAGTGAAGTATTTATCCTCTGTTTCGGTTGGTTAAGGGTAAGTTTTGCAAAGTGGGGCCATTTCTCTAAGAAAACACACACACACAAAAAATATATTAAGGTTCCTTTATTATCCGTGCAATATGAGTAAATATAAATAATTTATCCTCTCTTTCGCCTAGTTAACGCTAAGCTTTGCCAAGCGGGGGATCACACATTTGCCTTAGAAACAATAATTTCTAAAAATAGATTTTCCCTCTATACCACAATTATTGCAGGTGTAGGAAACACGCTATCATCATTCTAGTATGCGTGAAAAAGAATTTGGGGACCCTTTTGCTCTTATGCGGAAATAATTTAGTTGATTGGAACATGGGAGATTCTTATTGCCGTGTAATTGGCTAACATGTAGAAAGCATTTCTCGATACAGAATTTTAGAAATAGCCTGCTGGTCCCGATAATTAAGGCGTTTTCCCATTGGATATAAATGGTCTTTCGAGTCACAAGGGGGGCAAAAATCACTAGAATATATTGATCCTTGGAGAAAAAAACGCATTGAAAGAATAATAAAGTATTATATAACACACTACGCATGCGCCGTCATTATATAATACCCACGTTTGCGCTGTCATTACGTAAGATGTGCGCTGTCATTTAATAAGACCCACGTGTGTGCCGCCATTACATAATATCCTATGTGTGCGCTGTCACTAAATAAGACCCACGTGTGTGCTGTGCTAAGTTACAAGTGGGGATTCCGTACTGTTTTCCGAAGTCTAGCTTGTCACGTACGATTGCGTCAACTCCAATTACTAAACACCTGCTGACCATTTAAAAGCAGGCCACCTTTAAAATCTTGGGTGTTGTGGGAATCTTGCCACCTGTGTCCCTTCTAATACTGAAGCAAGATTGCGTCATCCATATTACACCTGACCCTTTGAAATGCTATGTTGGGTTGTGTGACAAAAGACCAGCTTGCCGGTTGTATAAAATCCATGGGATGCACTTGTATTGCACACGAGTGCATAATGAAATGAAAATGAAATGAAAGTTGTTTTTTTTTAGAGAGATTCAAAAACAGTTGTCTTTTTTTACAACCGTCTCGGTCCCCTAGTAGATTACTTTACATAGATGTATAATACTTACCTACTATACATAAATACATCCATAATTATGTATCCCCATATCGAAGGGGAGGGTGCCAGTTTAACCAATCAAAAAAATGTTTCCTACTCATAAATTTATCGTAAGAATGAAGGTAACAAAACAGTTTCTCCTGAAAAATAGAAAATATCTCCAAGTCGTAAAATTGTCCTGAAAATGCAGATAAAAAAAACCTTATATAAAACCGTTACACAAGACTTCATGGGAGGTAATGTCTCTTTTTTATCGGTTGGGTATCCCCCCCCCCCACCCAAATTTCTAGAAAAAACCCTCAAGGCCGTGCCCCGGGTTTTTTTTTGGGGGGGGGGGGGCTACACGAAAAAACTCAAAAACACATCCAAAATTTGTTCATGTCCATTTTTGTTACGTTTCTACGAGTCAGACAAACATTTCAGGGGGGTTAAAACCCTCTACCCCCCCCCCCCCTCTGGATACGGCCTTGAGAACCCTGTATACATATACTTTCCATTATCTCTGATATCGCATGCTTATTATAAATTACTCTAGCCTGACTAACCGGAAGATGATCACGGAACGTTAGTAGGAACAAATCCAATTACGGAACCACAAGGAAGTCGGACCGAATAAATATTTATCAGGAACAATAAGTGTACTATCGTAGGTATGGTAACTAAATTTCCTTATCTCTCGCTTTCAGAAAGTAAATTATGAACAGTCAGAATTTGATTATGAACCAGTCACCAATACTTAAACCCTTATTTAGTGTACTATCATTTACTAGTTTTTGTACTGTGATAATTATGTGCATTAATGGTAACAGTGATGATTTAAGAGCCTTAGATCTGCTATACCAGTCTAATATTAATTGCAATGGCATTTCTGATGCCAAAAGTGTTATTTCCTTTTCTTTATTTGGTGATTGGAAGGATTCCCGGTGGAAATCGCGCTTTTTCAATCCAATGAAAGATAATTCAATTTTTGCCAAGATCTTTTATCCAGGTATACATAAATTTGAATCTACCCGAATAGCTTTTTATAGTTTAACTCCTTTTTGGAAGAATTGAATATATAGGATGTTACTCACTGCGGGGTTTAAGTTTTAAATGCGGGGAAGAGCAGGGTTAAACTATAAGAATGGTACAATCATAATATCTCAAAAAATGGACAGATTTTTTTTTTACTTTTAATGTTTTTGGGAGGACGGACGAGCCCATTAAATGTCCTATCCGGGCAAAATCTTTTCTTTGGTCTTGTCTCAATAAATTGAACAACTTATACCATCTTGATATAACAGGTTTCTATTTAATTTCTTTCCGATTTTAATACCCTTCCAAGGGTCACTCTATACACGAGGAGGACTACCTTCTCCACTTCCACTGAAAACAAACTATTCATACCAAAATTTAGCTTTTTGGAGAGCAAGGCTTCGATAAAAAAAGCTCATTTAATATATTTCACAATGCTAGTGTATTTGATTC
>JAQQPU010023263.1:0-13407 GCA_029168905.1 Artemia sp. Kazakhstan ARC1039 | reverse complement strand
CGATTGTCTTTAATAATAGAACGAGTCACTCATTTTCTAATTTAAAAGTTTGAGGTTAAATCCATAAGACAAAGGAGCTAAAATTTAATTTATAATTAGAACAGAACTTTAAATTTTTTATCTCTTTGAGAAAAAAACAGAACTGAAGTGGAATCTTTTTATTTTCTTGAAAAATTAGAAGAGAACTTGAACATTTTGCACTTCATTGAGAAAATTTAGAATTAAAGTGGAACTTTTTATCTTCATGGTGAACATTCACGATCAATGTATAACTTTTTCTATCTTCTATGAAAAATTCAGAGCAGAACTTTAAATTTTTTCATCTCTTTGAGAAAAATTGGAAATGAATTTAAGAAAATTTAGAAATAAAGTGAAACTTTTTATCTTCACTGGTAAATAATCACAATCATAGTATAACTTTTCCTATCTTCTACGGAAAAATTTAGAACTGAAATTTAAATTTTTTATGTCTTTGAGAAATTAAGAACTGAAGTGGAAGCTTTTTTCATTTTCATTGGTAAAACTCAGAATTAAGCTAACTTTTTTCTCTTCTTTAAGAAAATTCAGAAGAGAACTTGAACATTTTGCACTTCTTCGAGAAAACTCAGAATTAAAGTGGAGCTCCTTATCTTCATGGCGAATATTCACGATCAATGTATAACCTTTTCTATCTTCTATGAAAAATTTGGAACAGAACTTTAAATTTTTCATCTCTTTGAGAAAAATCGGAACTGAATTTAAGAAAATTAGAAATAAAGTGAAACTTTTTATCTTCATGGAAAATAATCACAATCATAGTATAACCATTCCTATCTTCTACGGAAAAATTTAGAAATGAACTTTACATTTTTTATGTCTTTGAGAAATTAAGAACAGAAATGGAAGCTTTTTTCATTTTCATTGGTAAATTTCAGAATTGAGCTAACTTTTTCTCTTCTTTAAGAAAATTCAGAAGAGAACTTGAACATTGTGCACTTCTTCGAGAAAACTCAGAATTAAAGTTGAGCTCCATATCTTCATGAAGAATATTCACAATCAAAGTATAACTTTTCCTATCTTCTATGAAAAATGTGGAACAGAACTTTAAATTTTTTCATCTCTTTGAGAAAAGTCGGAACTGAATTTAAGAAAATTAGAATTAAAGTGAAACTTTTCATCTTCATGGAAAATAATCATAATCATAGTATAACTTTTCCTATCTTCTATGGAAAAATTTAGAAGTGAACTTTAAATTTTTTATGTCTTGGTGAACTTAAAACTGAAGTGGAAGCTTTTTATTTTCTCTGGAGAAATTAGAATTGAATTGTGTTCTTTGGCAAAATTCAGAAGAGAGCTTGAATATTCACGATCAAAGTTTAACTTTTCCTATCTTCTATGAAAAACTTGGAACAGAACTTCAAATTTTTTCATCTCTTGAGAAAAGTCAGATTTGAATTTAAGAAAATTTAGAATTAAAGTGAAACTTTTTATCTTCCTCGAAAGTAATCACAATCATAGCATAACTTTTTCTATATTCTACGGAAAAATTTAGAAATTAAAGTGGAGCTCCATATCTTCATGAAGAATATTCTCGATCAAAGTATAACTTTTCCTATCTTCTATGAAAAATTTGGAACAGAACTTTAAATTTTTTCATCTCTTTGAGAAAAGTCGGAACTGAATTTAAGAAAATTTAGAATTAAAGTGAAACTTTTTATCTTCATGGAAAATAATCACAATCATAGTATAGCTTTTTCTATCTTCTATGGAAAAATTTAGAACTGAACTTTAAATTTTTTATGTCTTGGTGAACTTAAAACTGAAGTGGAAGCTTTTTATTTTCTCTGGAAAAATTAGAATTGAATTGTGTTCTTTGGTAAAATTCAGAAGAGAACTTGAATATTCACGATCAAAGTATAACTTTTCCTATATTCTATGAAAAACTTGGAACAGAACTTTAAATTTTTCATCTCTTTGATAAAAGTCGGAACTAAATTTATAAAAATTTAGAATTAAAGTGAAACTTTTTATCTTCATTGAAAATAATAACAATCATAGAATAACTTTTCCTATCTTCTACGGAAAAATTTAGAACTGAACTTTAAATTTTTTATGTCTTGGTGAACTCAAAACTGAAGTGGAAACTTTTCAATTTCTCTGGAGAAATTAGATTTGAACTGTGTTCTTTGGTAAAATTCAGAAGAGAACTTGAACTTTTCTATCTTCTATGAAAAAATTTGGAAGAGTATTTTAAATTTTTTCATCTCTTTGAGAAAAATCTGAACTGAAGTGAAAAATTTTTATATTATTTTGGGAAAATAGAATTGATCAATAACTTATTTCTTTTTCATTGAGAAAATTCAGAATCGAAGTTGAACTTTTCTTCTTCCGAGAAAATATTCAAAACTATGGTATAGCTTTTTCTATCTAATAGGGAAAAATTTAGAATAGAACTTTAAATTTCTTTATGTCTTGGTGAATGTAAAACTGAAGTGGTAATTTTTTATTTTCTCTGGATAAATTAGAATTGAATTGTGTTCTTTGGTAAAATTCAGAAGATAACTTGAACTTTTCCATCTTCTATGAAGAATTTGGAACATTATTTTAAATTTTTTCATCTCTTTGGGAAAAATCTGAACTGAAGTGGAAAATTTTTATATTATTTGGAAAAATAGAATTGAAAAATAACTTATTTCTTTTCATTGAGAAAATTTAGAATTAAAGTGGAACTTTTTATCTTCAACGTAAGTATTCGCATCTAAAGTATAACTTTTTCTATCTTCTACGGTAAAATTTAGAATGGAACTTTAATTTTTGTGTCTTTGGGGATATAAGAATTGAAGTGGAAGCTCTTTTATTTTCTCTGGTGAAATTAGAATTGAAGGTGTTCATTGGTAAAATTCAGATGAGAACTTGAACTTTTCTATCTTCTATAAAAAATTTGGAACAGTATTTTAAATTTTTTCTTCTCTTTGAGAAAGATCTGAATTGAAGTAGAAATTTTTTATATTATTTGGGAAAAATAGAATTGATCAATAACTTATTTCTTTTCATTGAAAAAATTCAGAATCGAAGTTGAACTTTTCTTCACTTCGTTGAGAAAATTTAAAATTGAAGAAGAACTTTTTATCTTCATAGCAAATATTCGCAACTATGGTATAGCTTTTTCTATCTACTACGGAAAAATTTAGAACAGAACTTTAAATTTATTTATGTATTGGTTAACTTAAAACTGGAGTTGAATATTTGCATTTTCTCTAGAGAAATTAGAATTGAATTGTGTTCTTTGGTAAAATTCAAAAGTGAACTTGAACTTTTCTATCTTCTATGAGAAATTTGGAACATTATTTTAATTTTTTTCATCTCTTTGAGAAAAATCTGAACTGAAGTGGAAAATTTGGTATCTTTGGTAGAAAACTTGCTAGTTCAAACAGAAAAAGTGTTATCACTGATGAAAAATATTATTTCTAAGAGAAATTTGTGTGTGTTGAGTAACAGTATGTTAGTTTTAATGTAAAATATTGTTACTTTGATGAGAAGGTTTATTAGTGTTAAGCAAAACTTGCTACTTCTGACAGAAAAGTTGTTATCAAAATCCAAAAATTGTTACTTCTAAGAAAAAATTTTGTAACTTTGGCAGAAAAGTTTCTAGTTCGAACAGAAAAAGTGTTATCACTGATGAAAAATATTATTTCTAAGAGAAATTTGTCTGTGTTCAGTAAAAGTATGTTAGTTTTAAGGTAAAATGTCGTTACTTTGATGATAATGTTTGTTAGTGTTAAGCAAAACTTACTACTTCTGACAGAAAAGTTGTTATCACAGTCAAAAAATGTTACTTCTAAAAAAAATTTGGTATCTTTGGTAGAAAACTTGCTAGTTCGAACAGAAAAAGTGTTATCACTGACGAAAAATATTAGTTCTATTAGAAATTTGTGTGTGTTCAGTAAAAGTAAGTTAATTTTAAGGTAAAATGTTGTTACTTTGATGAAAAGGTTTGTTAGTGTTAAGCAAAACTTGCTACTTCTGACAGAAAAGTTGTTATCGTGATCAAAAAAATGTTACTTCTAAGAAAAAATTTGGTATCTTTGACAGAAAACTTGCTAGTTCAAACAGAAAAAGTGTTATCACTGATGAAAAATATGATTTCTAAGAGAAATTTGTGTGTATTCAGTAAATATATGTTAGTTTCAAGGTAAAATGTCGTTACTTTGATGAGAAGGTTTGTTAGTGTGAAGCAAAACTTGCTACTTCTGACAGAAAAGTTGTTATCTCAATAAAAAAAATGTTACTTCTAAGAAAAATTTGTGTGTGTTCATTAAAAGTATGTTAGTATTAAGATAAAATGTCGTTACTTTGATGAGAAGGTTTATTAGTGTTAAGCAGAACTTGCTACTTCTGACCGAAAATTTGTTATCACAATCAAAAAATGTTACTTCTAAAAACAAATTTGGTATCTTTGGTAGAAAACTTGCTAGTTCGAACAGAAAAAGTGTTATCACTGATGACAAATATTATTTCTAAGATAAATTTGTGTGTGTTCAGTAAAAGTATGTTAGTATTAAGGTAAAATGTCGTTACTTTGATGAGAAGGTTTGTTAGTGTTAAGCAGATCTTGCTACTTCTGACAGAAAAGTTGTTATCACAGTCAAAAAAATATTACTTCTAAGAAAAAATTTGGTATCTTTGGTAGAAAACTTGGTAGTTCGAACGGAAAAAGTGTTATCACTGATGAAAAATATTATTTCTAAGAGAAATTTGTGTGTGTTCTGTAAAAGTATGTTAGCATTAATGTAAAATGTCGTTACTTTGATGAGAAGGTTTGTTAGTGTTAAGCAGAACTTGCTACTTATGACAGAAAAGTTGTTATCACAGTCAAAAAATGTTGCTTCTAAGAAAAAATTTGGTATCTTTGACAGAAAACTTGGTAGTTCGAACAGAAAAAGTGCTATCATTGATGAAAAATATTATTTTTAAGAGAAATTTGTGTGTGTTCAGTAAAAATTTGGTGTTATTAAAGAAGATTGTTGTTACTTTGATGCACATATTTAAAATACATGTGATTTTATTAATAATATTTTTTTATATCTGAAAAGATATAAAAAAGCCTTTTGAAAGTATTGTTTGGTGATGGTATATTTAAAAAGCCATAAAGTAGAGTTGTGGGTGAAAAGGATGAGTACTTCAAGTTGTAAAATTGGTTTAGGAGGGACATTACGTAAAGAACTTGTTCTGAAATAATATAAAAAAGCCTTTTGAAAAGTATTGCTTGGCGTTGGGGTATTCAAAAAGCCTTAAAGTAAAGTTGTGTGGAAAACGATGAGTACTTCAACTTGTAAAATTGGTTTAGGAAGGACTTTACGTAAAGAACTTGTTCTAAAAAGATATAATAAAGCCTTTTGAAATGTAGGGGCCCTTCTATGTCTCAAGTGCACATAAAAAGTAATAATAAATGGGGGCTTTGGGGCCTTTGGGGGCCCGGGGGGGTGGGTGCGGGGCGCCCGCGGCGCCCTTTGGGGTTGGGGGGGGGGGTCATTTGGGGGTGGGGTAGGGGGGTTGGGGCCCTTTGGGGTTGGGATAGGGGGTTTGTTGGGGTAGGGGACCTCACAAGACTGTTCAAATGGAACTTGCGTATTATAATGGCCACGGAGTTTCACCCTCAAATCCTCTTCTAAATCATCTTCTAAAATCATCTTCTAAAATGAATCAAACTGTTTCACCCAAATCATCTTCTAAAATGTCTCGAACTGTTTCGCCCAAATAATCCCCTAAAAGTAATTTCTGCGTGTTCCTTTTGTTTTGGCATCTCTGTGCTGTCACATTTGAAATTCCTAGGAAACCCTTTCCCGCATTAATCTCTTCATCTCATAGATGTTCCTTGCTACACTATTAAGGTTTCGATAGAATATCAAGTTATCCCTTTGACTTAAAGATCAAAGAAGCCGTATTTAAAAAAAAAGAATTTTTCTATCTCTTTACACTTCCGCATAATTCCAAGATAACAAGTGATGTCATTTCTAATTCCTGACACTAAAGATCAATGAAGCCATATTTAAAAATAGAATATTAATTTTTCTCTCTGACCTAAAGACCGTTTATCCCTCAGACCTAAGATCAAAGAACCCATATTTATTTCTTTATTCCCCTTTCGTAAATCAATAATTCTCCTCGATTATGTAATCAAGTTCTCAGAAATTCACTTGTCCTAGTCGAGTCCTAGACCAATACATCTCTCCCCACCGTCAATGCGCATGTGCAAACTTCGCCCCAGAGACAATTCCCCTTTCGTTAGAATCAATAATTCCCCTTAGAAACAACAGATAAATTCCCCTCGAGTCGATCAATACATTCCCCTCGATTATGCAAATCAATTTCTCAGAAATTATCTCCCCTTTGTGGATCGATAATCCTTGAACAAATTATGTCCCGTCGTCGTTAGACTAAATTGTAGATGGCAGCAGGGTGTTCGTACCGGAGTACTAGGGGCCTTTCTACTCCGACTCAATTTTACGTGTGGAGATGTTAAGGGTAATTGTTTGGGGTAATTTTTTTCCGGGACTGAATTGGCTAGATGATCTTTCCGAGGGGAGGGGTATTTTTTGTCGAGGCAGAGCCAGATTTCCCGGCATTATTTAAAAAAAGATATGAAATTAAATTTAAAAAAACAATTTTTTTTAATTCAAATTAAGGAGCAACATTAAAACTTGAAACGAACAGAAATTGCTACCTATATGAGTGGGAGCTGCGCCCATCTCAGCAATGGTAAAGTTAGAATGCAATCTCAGTTTTTTAATAACGACTCCTGAAACAAAGGGACCGTTTATTTAGAATAGGAAGCTTTTTTAAAAGTGCCAAAAAACTTTAGCTTGAAGAGCGAGGTGTTGAGAAGGGGGCATCCCCCTTCAAATTCGTAACAATCTCTGTTCGTTTTAAGTTTTAATGTTGCTCATTTTTTTAGTTGAAAAAACTTGTTTTATTTTATTTAATCAAGTAGTTCGTGGTAACAAACTGTAAGTAAGGAGCGACCCGGCTCAATAGTAACGGAAACTCTAAAAAACGAAATTTTGATGCCAATAGATACATCAAAAGAATCATATTTTATGCTGATTTCAAATATATAAGTCTTATCAATTTTAGTATTGACCATCAAAAGTTACGTGCCTGAGAAAATTTGCCTTATTTTCAAAAAAAGGGAGAAACAATCCTTAACAGTCGAATAGCTTTAACGAAAATCACACCATCAGATTCACCGTATCATAGAACCTTACTATTGAAGTTTCAAGCTCTTATCTGCAAAAATGTGGAATTTTGCATTTTTGCCAGAAGAAAGATCACGGATGCGTGTTTATTTGTTTTTTTTTTTTTTCCCAGGAGTGATCGTATATGATGATCCAGCAGTCCTAGAATATCTTGAGAGGGCTCATTCGAACGTAAATTAAAAGTTCTAGTGGCTTTTTTAAGTGACCAAGAAAATTGGAGGGGTACTTGGCCCCCTCCCACGCTCATTTTTTCCCGAAGTCATCCAATCAAAATTTTGAGATAGCCATTTTGTTCAGCATAGTCAAAAATCTAATAAATAAGTCTTTGAGGATGACTTAATCCCCCAAAGTATCCGGGGGATAGGCTGCAAGTTATAAACTTTGCCCATTGTTTACATATATTATTGGTTAATGGAAAGTATACAGACGTTTTCAGGAGGGATTTTTTCCGGTAGGGGGGGGGGGTCAGAGGAGGGGTTATGGGAGAGAATCTTTCCATGGAGGATGTTTCCTTGGGGGAAGGAACATTTCTATGAAGGGGGTGTAGGATTTCCCAGTATCATTTAAAAAACGATAAGAAATTAAATAAGAAAAACTATTTTTTTCAACTGAAAGTAAGGAGCAACATTAAAACTTAAGACGAACAGAAATTATTACGTATATGAGGGGGTTCGTCCTCTAGTCAATACCTCGCCCTTTACGCTAAAGTTCTTTTAGTACTTTCAAAAGAGGTATCTATTCTGATTAACCGGCCTTTGTAATTCAGGGGTTTGTGATGCGAACGAAATTCGAACTTTAGCGTAAAGTACGAGGTATTGACTATGGGTTAAATTCCTTTCTATACGTAATAAAAGCATAAGAATATATAAATTCGTTACGTAAGTTAATTCGTAAGTTACGTCAGAACAAAATTTCGAGAAAGCCATTTAGCCAAAAAAAAGTAAAATTAATATGCAAAATTCGTTTTAATTATTCATGTACGGTGAGCCAAAATCAAAGGCCTTTTTCTAAATAAAAAACATTCAGAAATTAAATAAAAAAAACAATTTTTTTAAACTGAAAGTAAGGAGCGACATTAAAACTTAAAACGAACTAAAATTATTTCGTATATGAAAGGGGATGTCCCCTCCTCAACGCCTCACTCTTTACGCTAAGGTTTTTAATTGTTTTAAAAAATAAAGTTCTGAGACAGAATCAAACTTTAGGGTAAAGAGCGAGGCGTTGAGATTGGGACAGCCCCTTTTATATACGGAATAATTTCTGTTCGTTTTAAGTTTTAATGTCGCTCCTTACTTTCAGCTTGTTTTTTTATTTAATTCCATAAGAAGTCAGGTCGTTAACAGGGTATATTTGTATAATTTATAAGCACAGGCAGTAAATCCCAAAATTTATTAGGAAAGTAAACCAGAAAATTATGATAAATTATTAAAACTGAGAGTGCTGTTGCAACTAGTAAGATGAACCTTTATTTCACATATGATGCCTTCTAGCCTATTTGAAAATTGAATAGTTTGAAATCCCCGTAGCTTAAACAATATTTATGTGTTCAAAGCATAATAAAACTACTTTTATCTATTACGATTTGTTTTGGTTACTTTGAATTCCAGAGATGGAACATTTTTGATGAAAAGAATAATTTGGAAAAGCGAGAAAAATGTCTATATTCCTCTGAAGTAAAACTATCAGCTATGAAAAGGAAGATTAAAGCATAAATGAAGGAGATACGTTTCACAGAGAGATACTACAAAGAAGACGTGATTTGAATTGGATTCAATGGGACAGTAACATTCTATATGGGATTAAAATACAAAAATTTAAATTTTAAACAAGACTAAAATAACACAGAGACAGGGAAGTAAATGTTGGGTTCATTTTATCGGGATGAATTTAAAAGAATTTTTCCACAAAATAAGTTTTTAAAAGAAAAGTAAAGAGCTCCATAACGCCAAAAATGAGCAGAAATAAAAACAAATAATATTCCAAGCGTAAAATAACCACAAATCACCATCAATAAATAAATGAAACCCAAAAAGACCGGATTTTATGATAAATTACAAAGTCAAGCTCAAAACGAGCAAAAATTAATATGAGTAGTGTTGGCAACCCTCATGCCTTTTCGAGACCAGAACATAATTTTGGTTGCTTTCTAATCCCTTTTAACTATTAAAAAGGGCACTAGCCATTTCAATTTCCAATCGAATGAGCCCCGTTTGAAGTTTCTATGACAACTCCTTCTATAGAAATTGACCAGGTCTAAAAAAACTTATTATAAAAATATATCGAATATATAACTTATTATATTAAATATATATAAAATATTTTTATTGTTGTAAAAACAAATTAAAAACATTAAAACTTAAAACGAACAGAAATTATTACATATATGAGGGGGGGGGGGGTGCTCCTCCTCAGCACCTCGCTCTTTACACTAAAGTTTGAACTCTGTCCCAATTCATTGTGAACGAATCTCGAAACACAGTTCGTTTAATCAAAATAATAAGAATCTTTTTTTAAGATACTAAAAAACTTTACTGTATAGAAAGAGATGTTGAGGAGGAGTAAACCCCTAATATACATAATAATTTCTGTTCGTTTTAAGTTTTAATGTTGCTCCTTACTTTCAGTCGAGAAAATTGTTTTTTTTATTTAATTATTGTTAGCTCGGCTGCCACGTTTATTATTTCACTAATGATAAACAAAAACACAAAAAATTTGCTTCTTTGATCAATGATCAAAAAAGCTAATGTACCCAGCAAAAGTGTTAACTTTTACATTCCAGTTACTTCAATAAGCAAGAAAGTCATCCAAGACATCTCGGAAATAACAAAGGGGGAAATTCAACATGCAAAATGATTGTGGAATATCCCATGTCTTTTTGTGTTGAGTATTGTAGGACATCCCATTATTTGTCAGCTAAATATCCTTTTTTTATAATTTTTTTAAATATGACTAGATTTGACTACCTCCTTATTTAGCAGCTGGTGGTGAGTCATTATATCATAGGGGTTTCAGCTACGCAGTCACGATTCACCTTTTTCGTTGCCTTTCTGTTGTTTATCCATTTTACCCAAAT
Organism: Artemia sp. Kazakhstan ARC1039; assembly: GCA_029168905.1. NCBI lineage: Eukaryota > Metazoa > Arthropoda > Branchiopoda > Anostraca > Artemiidae > Artemia > Artemia sp. Kazakhstan ARC1039. The sequence goes on along the minus strand of JAQQPU010023263.1, from coordinate 3,099 downwards.
ATTTTTTGGGTGTCTGCAATGAGGCTATCAAGTTAACACTCGTAAACTCGTATCTAGCTTCCTATTGCTCATGTGCAAAAAGAATATTTTTCAGTTTAATTTTTTGTAAGGCTTTTACCTGAATAGAAGTATGAGTTTGTTTGTGTTTAATGTAAATCTCTTAAACTATTTTCTGGCCAGTATGGTAAATACTATAAAGTTACAATTACTCTAAGTAGGAGGAGTTGAAATCCTACTTCTAGTTCTCGTATTCTTTAGCAGAAAGGATACCAAGGAGTCCCCATATCAGGGTTTAAGGGGGTTCCCCTACATGTAGAATTTTCGCTTGGTTATGCTTACATTAGGTGCCCCCCTGCTCAGAATCGAATGCCTAGCATAGTAGTCACAGATGCGAAGTCATGATAACTATTGGGAGTTATCCAAATTCCAAGATTTTCGGGAAGCTACAGGTGTCAGCCTATAACTGTAGTCTAAAGTTTTTTTTTCATTTTTATAGCAGGCAAGCCTACCAATTGAGTACTCTGAACATATCCTTCAGCGAGGGCTTACTTATTTCATCCAATGCGGATTGTTCTTGTATTATAATTGAGAAATATATTTTCAATTAGTCTTACGCAATGGATCCAGAGTAAAATCTGACCTTGGACAAAGGACTCTTGCACAAATGCCACTCTAGCCATAAGAAGGTTTGACGGGGCAAAAAATAGGATCTTTTCAAGCTCCCATTTTTAAAAAAAAGAATACCTTGAATATTCTCCCTGATCATTCAGTAATATTTAGTCATTGGTTTACATCTCTGATGCATTTCCATTGGCCAATTACCTCATTTACTGCCTTCATAAACTTGTTTATAGGATTTTACGTGAGTGAGAAAGTTTTGAGCAACAATATTTTCTGCAGGTTTTTTCCCCTGATACTTTGTGCAAAGATCCTTACTTCCCTGAAAAGGAAAATCTGAAAAAATGTAAATGGTATTTCAAGTGAGAAAATACTTTAAAATAGTGCTGAATAATAAATCTGTCTGCTAACATATCTCCTTTTTTGACTATTCTTTATCTCATCTAATCTAACTGTACTTTTGTCTATCTTTTTAGAATGAACTCATTTGAAAAAAAGGAAACGCGAGGAAAAAAGGGTCAATTGTCAATTTCGAGAAATAAATTAAAAAAAAGAAGACATACTAAGCTTAAGTTCAGTTGTTTTACTTTGCACCTCTTTGTTTCCCATGAAAAAAAAACTTTAAATTTGAATCTTCCTGGTTTTCCAAGCCTTGATCAAATAGCAAAAGCCCTCTCTGTCCTTTTGTTCTTTTTGGAAATGAGGGAAAAGATTGAGTTGATAAGAAAAGGCTGCATTTTCAAATGAAAGGAGCTATAAGAGGATGGCCAACTCTATGGCAGACCAAAAATTTTGGGTAGAATCGGGGGAATCGGGTGTCTGGCTAGAATTCTGATGACATTATTTATTGTTGCTCGATGGGTTCTTATATTTCTGTTTATAAAATAAAACTGTGCTCAAAAGAGGAAAAGGTTGCTTCCCCCCCTCAGAGGTCCACCTATTACCTTTTTGATATACGAGAGGATAGAAATGAAATAATGCATTGGGGGATATATATTCCGGCTGTCCTTAGCAGAAACCTAATATATACATTTTTTAGAAACTCAGGTAAATCGTAAAATAGGGATTTGCCATATTCGGTACGGAAAAACAATGAAAACACAGAGTCTTGTAAATGCGTTTCGAAATTTCTTTTTCTTCCCGTCCTAGCCATCCATTTTATGTAGAAGCTAGATTCTAAGTTCCGTCATTCTAATATGTCAGTGCAAGGTTTTGACTGTGGAAAAAAAGTGAAATCTGTTTTAACCTCCTTTAGATACTGTTATATTATTAGCTATATTATTAGTGGTTGAGGTTCCATTATTAGTGGTTGAGGTTGTATTACTAGTGGTTGAGGTTATATTAAATATAACCTGAAAGTTATAGAACCTTAATGAAAATCACACCGTCATATTCAGCGTATCAGAGAACCCTACTGTAGAGGTTTCAAGCACCTATCTACAAAAATGTGGAATTTTGCATTTTTTGCCTGAAGAAAGATCACGGATGCGTGTTTATTTGTTTTTTTGTTTTTTTCCCCAGGGGTGATCGTATCGACCCAGTGGTCCTAGAATATCGTGAGAGGGCTCATCGGAGCGAAAATTAAAAGTTATAGTGCCCTTTTTAAGTGACAAAAAAAATTGAGGTCAACTAGGCCCCCTCCCACGCTCATTTTTTCCTAAAGTTACCCGATCAAAATTTTGAGATATCCATTTTGTTCAGCATGGTCAAAAATATGACAACAATGTCTTTCAGAACGACTTAATCCCCCGAAGTCCCCGGGGGGAGGGCTGAAAGTTATGAACTTTGCCCAATGTTAACATATAATATTGGTTATTGGGAAGTATACAGACGTTTTCAGGGGGGATTTTTTCTGGTAGGTGGGGAGGGGGTCGGGGGTTATATGGGAGGATCTTTCCATGTAGGAAGTTTTTATGGGTGAAGGTACATTTCTATGAAGGGGGCGCCGGATTTCCCAGCATTATTAAAGACAAGGATCAGAAATTAAATAAAAAAACAAGTTTTTTCAACTGATTTCAGCTGATCAACTAATTGTGATTAAGGGGTCATTTTTAAAGAATTGGAAAAAAATTCCAACTTTAACTTAAAGAGCAAGGTATTGACTAGGGGGCGAACCCTCTAATATATGTATTAAAAATCTATGAATATAGAAGTTCGTTACGTAAGTTAATTCGTAAGTTACGCATATTTATTACTAATAAAAATGTTTGTAAATAAAATTAAGCAAGTTTCGAGAAAGCCATTTAACCAAATAAAAGATTAATATCCAAATTTTGTTTTAATTATTCATGTACGGTGAGCCAAAATCAAAACCTGCATTAATTCAAAAACGTTCAAAAATTAAATAAAAAAAACAAGTTTTTTTAACTGAAAGTAAGGAATGACATTAAAACTTAAAACGAACAGAAATTAATCCGTATATGAAAGGGGCTGTACCCTCCTCAACGCCTCGCTCTTTACGCTAAAGTTTGACTTTCTCAC
>JAQQPU010023262.1:0-12257 GCA_029168905.1 Artemia sp. Kazakhstan ARC1039 | reverse complement strand
GGGGGGGGGGGGGGACAGTTGCCCTCTGATCACTTTTGACTCTTAAAAAGAGCACTACAACTCTCGATTTTCAATCGAATGAGCCCCCTTTGAAGTTTATACGACGACCCCTTCTATATAAAGTGCCTCTGGGAAAAAAAGGGAGTGTGGGGGGAAGCTAGCTGCCCTCCAATCACTTTAAACTCTTAAAAAGTGAATTACAACTTTCTGTTTCAATCAAATGAGCCCTCTAGAAAGTTTATACGAGCATCCCTTCCATAACAAACATATATTCCCCCAGGGCATAACTTAAAACGCCTACCCCCGGGGCCCTAGGGGGTTCTGTCGACACCGAAGTTTTTTTTTATCAGAACTTTGAACTATTTTTAACAAAATGTCTATCTCCAAATTTTTATCTGATGCATTTAGGGCGTGGAGGATGGGGGCTAGTTGCCCTCCGGTCTCTTTTGACTCTTAAAAAGTGAACAAGAACTTTCAACTTCAAATCAAATGAGCCCTCTCCGAAGTTTATACGAGCATCCCTTCCATAAGAACTATATATGCCCCTAGAGTATTACTCACAACGCCTGCCTCCGGGCCCTGGTGGGTTCCGTCGACAAAGAAATTTCTCTTATCTGACCTTTGAACTATTTTTAATGAAATATCTATTATAAAAATTTTATCGGATAGGCTTGGGGAAAAAAGGGGGTGGGGGGGGCTAGTTGCCCTCGGATATCTTTTGACTCTTAAAAATTGAACTAGAACTTTCAATTTCCAATCAAATGAGCCTTTTCTGAATTTTATACGAGCATCCCTTTCATAAGAATCATATACACCCCCAAGACAACACTTACAACGCCTATCCCCTGGGCTCTGGGGGGGGGCGTTTTTGTTATCTAATTTTTGAACAATTTCTAAAACACTGGCTTTCTTAAAATTTGTAGCGGGCGGATTTGGGGGGAAAAGAGCGTGGGGGGCTAGTTTAAGTCTCTTGACTCATGAAAAGTGAACTAGAACTTTCAATTTCCAATTAAATGAGCCCTGTATGAAGTATGTACGAGCATCCCTTTCATAAGAACCATATATGCCCTTAGGGCATAACTTAGAACGCCTTCCCCTGTGCCCTAGGGGGTTGTATTGACACCGGATTTTTTCTTATTCGACCTTTGAACTATTTTTAACAAAATGTCTATCTCAAAATTTTCATCAGATGGGTTTTGAAGAAGAAGGCGTGGGGAAGGGGGGCTAGCTTCCCTCGGATCTCTTTTGAATATTAAAAAGTGAGCTCGAACTTTCAATATCCAATCAAATGAGTCCTCTCTGAAGTTTATACGAAGCATCCCTTTCATACAAACAATATATGCCCCAGGGCAGAACTTAAAACGCCTGCCCCCGGGCCCTGGGGAGTTGTGACGACACCTGAGTTTTTGTTATCTGACTTTTGAGCAATTTTTAACTTAATGGCTATCTCAAAATTTTTATTGGAGGCATTTGGGAAAAATGGGCGTAGGGGGGGGGGTCTAGTTTTCCTCCAATCTCTTTTGAATCTTAAAAACTGAACTAGAACTTTCAATTTCCAATCAAATGAGCCATCTCTGAATTTTTTACGAGCATCCCTTCAATAAGAACCATATATTCCCCCAGGGCATAACTTACAACACCTGCCCTCGGGCCCTGGGGGGCTGTGTTGACCCCTGAGTTTCCGTTATATGGTCTTTGAACTATTTAAAAAAAAGCTATCTCAAAGTTCTTATCGGATGGGTTTGAGGAAAAAAAGGTCGTGGAGGGGGGGGGCTAGGTGCTCTCCAATCTCTTTTGACTCTTAAAAAGGGAACTAGAACTTTCAATTTCCAATCAAATGATCCCTCTTTCAAGTTAATACGAGCATCCCTTCCATAAGACTTATATATGCCCCCAGGGCATAACTTACAACGCCTGCCCCCGGGGCCTGGTGGGTTGTGTCGACAACCCAATTTCTATTATATGATCTTTAAACTATTTTTAACAAAATAGCTATCTTAAAATTCTATTGGATGCATTTGGGGAAAAAGGGTTTGGGGGGGGGGGAAGCTGGTTACCCTCCAATATCTTTTGAGGCTTAAAAAGTGAACTAGAAATTTCAATTTCCAATCAAATGAGCCGTCTCTGAAGTTTATACGAGGATTCCTTCCATAAGAACCATATATACCCTCAGGGAATAACTTATAACCCTTGCCCCTGAAGACTGCAGGGGGGAGTGTCCTATTCAAACACATAATTTCCAGAACTTTCAATTACGTTGAACAAAATGGCTATATCAAAATTGTTATTGGATGTGTTTGGGGATATGGTGGGCGTAGAAGGGTTGTCAGTTACCTTAAAATAACTTTCAACTATTAAAAAGGGAACTAGCCATTTTAATTTCCAATCGAATGAGCCCTTTCTGAAGTTTCTACGACAACATTGTCTACACAAAACCTTATATGTCCCCAGTGCATAACTTACAACCCTTGCCCTGAGGGCTGTGGGGGAGTTGTCATCCTCAAAGACCTAATTTCCAGAACTTAAAACTACGTTTAATAAAATGGCTATCTCAAAACTTTGACTGGATGTGTTTGGGGAAAAGGTTGGCATGAGAGGGGGGGGGGGGGTTAGTTGCCCTCCAATCACTTTCGACTATTAAAAAGGGCACTAGCCCTTTGAATTTCCAATAGAATGAGCCTTTTTTGAAGTTTCTACGACAACGCCTTCTATAAAAACCTTATATGCCCCCAGAGCATAACTTAAAACCCTTGCCCTGGGGTTTTGGGGGACTTTCCTCCTCAAAAACATATTTTCTATCTGGACATTAACTATGCTGAATAAAGTGGCTATCTCAAAATTTTGATTAAATGTGTTTGGGGGAATGATGGGCCTGGGGGGGGGCTAGTTTCCCTCCAATCTCTTCCGACTATTAAAAAAGGCACTAGCCCTTTGAATTTCCATTCGAATGAGCCTTTTTTGAAGTTTCTACGATAACGTCTTCTATAAAAACCTTATATGCCCCAAAGGCATAACTTAAAACACTTGCCATGAGGTTTGTGGGGGAGTGTCCTCCTCAAAAACCTATTTTCTATCTGGAAATCAACTACATAAAAAAAAATTACAAAAATTCAACTATAAAATCCACTACAAAAATTCCTACATGAAAAGGTCCTCCCACGTAAACTACGAAAATTCCACCCGGACAATTCCATCCTCGCTGATAATTCCCCCTGAAAAATTTATTTCGGATGATCCCACCTGAAAATTCTCCTTGACAGATTTTTCTAAAACTATAATTTGTGATTATTTTCAAATTATGCCAGAAATCCTCCCTCACTCCATGGAAAATTTAGCCTCCAATCTTTTTGGCTACTTGAAAAGGGCACTAGAACTTTTAAGTTTTGTTTTAATGAATCCTCTCCCGGTATTCTAGGACCATTCTTTCAATACGATCACCACTGGGGAAAAAAGTAAACACGTATCCGTGATCTTTCTTCTGGCAAAAATAAAAATTTCAAATAGGGATTAATCCTTTTAATAAACAGTGATAAATTATGTCACTGCATATGTGACCGAAATGTCTAGTAGTTTTTGTGAAATTTATCACTGTCTATTAAAAGGATTTATCCCTATTTGAACTTTTTATTTATCGTCATGGAAGGGCAGTGTGGTCTTCGAAATTATCTACTTCTGGCCAAAAATACAAAATCCCACATATCTGCCGATTGGAGCTTGAAAAATCTACAGAAGGGTTTTTTGAACCCAGTGGTGCGATTTTCGTTAAGATTCCTTTTGTTTTTGTGGGTGTTTCCCCCTTGTTCAAAAATCCAGCAAGTTTTCTCTGGCTTGTTGCTTTTGATGGGCTGCATTAAACTTAATGAATCTTATATATTTGGACCAACATAAAAAGTCAATTTTTCTTATGTATCTGTTGATATCAAAATTTTCTTTTTTAGAGCTTTGGTTACGCGAAAATATTTTTTCTTGTGTCAATCAGAGTGCAGGGGATTGCATTTCCGCAGGGGTATTTTCAATGGGGGGGAATCCGCTGGACACCATTTGTATGTCTAAAATTCGCTTCACCGAGCGAAGTTCAGTCCCCTGGTACTATCTACAACACTAGATCAAATTTAATGACTCGTAATATTTATCTAAATTTTTAGAATTCTGAAAAACTAGCGCTTTACTTAGAAATGACCTTGTTTAAGATTATTAGAGAATTTAAATTGTATGCCAGAAATTATCGGTATCATGACTGGTGAAAGACTATCGAAAGTTTATAAATTATTCTTTTATTGTTTGCGGACTAGTTGAGGGCTTTTCTATTCTGAAGAGAACATCCTGTCTTTTGCGTCAGTTTAGTGTTTTCAGCAAAACTAGTTTTTCAGAATTCTAGAAACAAAGGAAAATATAATTAGCCAGTCTATTTGAGCTAGCTTTCTAGAAGCATGTTGCATAAACTGTGAAGCAAAGATTTTGTGCATTCATGTTTCTACTTTGATCAGAAATACTTTATTTTTGTAAATTAATAACAGTAAATTTCGCCTGCCATATTTGGCAAAAATTTATAAGCAGTCTCCTAACAATATTACCAATATCATGTAGTTTCTCAAAGGTTCAATTATTTTGATACCAGGTACTAGAGTAAATTAAAAACTAGCTCTGTATAAGGGCCTCCTTTCAAGCAATTCGATTACTTACCATTAAAAGTTCCTGTTGTAGTTGCCTCACTGCTTCTTCTTTTAATGTCAGTTGAGCGTTACATTGAAGCGTTCGTTCGGTTTCATCACGAGCATGTCTTAGAAGGGCCCATTTTTCTCTTTCATAAGCATCTCTTTCAGATATTACTTGTCTTAGAGCGTGCTCGCTCTCACGCATTCGCTTAAAAGGACAAAATAAACTATTAAGTTTAAGCTTTTGAATGCCTGAAGAAGACAGAATGATCTAGGATGTCGCCGAGCTAAGAGCTTTAAATATTGAACTAGGCAGCTACTTTTTCACTTCTTGTGAATCTTAAACAAGTATTTTCTATGAAAATCTGCTTTTATTTTAGTAGTAATCTGGCATATTTTAACTTAGTCTATTAACAGCCAGCTTTGTTTTAATTCAAATACTTTTTTGCATTAGTGAGTATTAGGTGTGGCATATTTATTACTCACTTATTTACCTTTCATTCATTATCAGAAGATGTCTCGTGGGTCCTTTCCTAACATGATGTAGCCAGGGCATGATCCAAAAATTTATCGTGCGCTTTGACTTGACTTAAAACTCCTGCTGGAGGTTTATCGTGGAGAGAGATGTGACTCTTCGCCTCCATTTCGAACGGTCCTGCGCGAGCGTGACTGCTTCTTGGAAAACAGTACCGATCATGGAGAGGTATTGGGTAAGGCTGTCCCTCCTTCAGCATTGGGGTCTTCCACGGGGGTGCTTCCAGCAATGTTCAGAGGGATCAAACTTGAAAAGTGTGCTTGCCGGTGCTGCTGCTGTTATGCAAATTAAGTGGCTGAACCACCGTAGGGTTCTTACGGTGAGCTGACGAGAGATGGAGATCTGATCCGTTATTGTCAGCAGTCGGGGGTTTGAGACGAAGTCGTACCACTTGATCCCCTCGATAAGAAGTTTGTTTGGGCCACATCTATAGCATCATGAACAGAAGTAGCAACCAGCCAAGTTTCAGCACCGTAGAGAAGGGCTTGCGTTACGGTCGTGGCGTAGAGCCACATTTTGTTTTTCGGCTGATGTTGGGCTTTGACCACACGGAACAGCATAATCGAGCCATAATAGACGCGGCTTTAGCGATGTGTGACTGGACTTCCATTTCAATTCAGCTGTTATCCAAGACGGCAAATACAAGGTAAGTAGGCCTAAAAGTCTTGACAACTTTAACAGTGTGCCCTAATACGTTGAATACTGGTGAGCTGGTGGAATTACCTAACGGGTCTATGATCATTATTTTTGCTTCCTGCCAGCTAATATGTAGTTCCACTTCCAGGGCGTCTTCCGACAGTGTGTTGACGGCTGCCTCGAAGTAAGATGGTACTGACTTTTTTTCTCCTCGTCCACAATCACGTGTTTCAATACACGTTTCCGCAAATTCTCAAATGCCTTTGAAATTTATGTATGTTAAAAAGAATCATTATTCATGGCGCTCTAAAATTTGACAATAACATTAGATCACCAGCATGCACTGCAATTCAATAGCATGCCTAATATTCTTTCAAAATGACAATTCTATTAGAATACAATATCATTTGGAATTTATAATAAATCCGAAAGTGCATGTACAATTGAAATATCAAGCAAATGAAAACAAAGTACTTAAAGATGAACATAAGGTAATGATGAATAAAAGAGAATACGTAAAACAGAACGTCAATTTTTTAGATGACAAATCAGATGCATTTCTCCTAAAATAGTTTATTATTTTATTTGATCTATTTTTTATGCAATTGATTTTCTGCTTGTTTTCTTATCATAGGTCTTTTTGCGAAAAATCCTTCAACCTGCTTTTTTCTATCAAAATAAAACTCAGCCAACACTGAACTTTTTTTTTCTTTTTTAGGCTTAAGACGAACACAATTAATGCTTAAATAAAATCGTGGAGTAACAAAAAGGTAGTACTGCTAGCATGGGCGTAGGGAGGGGGAGGCAGGGGGGTGTGCAGCTGCCCCCCCCTCCTAGACCTTCAAATTTACATTAGATATGGCTGAAACAGCAGATGGTTGGATAAGCAGTTGATAAAAGGTAGATGGTTGAAAAAACTGGAAATAAACAGAAATGTCCAAATATCAGTTCCGATATTTGGACATTCATCAATATGCTGACAATCATCAATATGCTGAAGCATATTGATGATTTATAATTTTTGGTGATTACTTATTAATAAGGATTGCATAAGTATGATAGAACTTGCTGGCAATGTAAGGTTTTGTGAACTGCCGATATAACTTCGGCCCCCCCGTCCTTCATCACAGAAGTGGCTGCCCCCTCCCCAAGGCAAGAAGCTACGTACGCCCATGCCGACATAACTTCATCTCCTCCTCCATCACGCAATCGACTGTCCCCTCCTAGACAATATGCTGCCTACGCCCATGACTGCTAGTCTGTATGGTAATGAACGGATCGAATTTTCAAAAAAAAATTTCTAGTGTTTAAATTTGTGTATAGCCTACCATTGATTACTGGTTTCTAATTTAAAATATCTTACTGATTGCATACATTATAGCTGTTGAAGACAATTTCCGTTTGAAAAAATAATGCTGAGGTTTATAGAGATTCAATCTACAGGAATTCAGCACAACAATAAAACTAACCCACATTAGTTCATCTCCAGGAAATAACTCGGGATAAAAAAATGATCAGAGACATCTGGATCTCATTGACTTACGAAAGAGCGACACAAATCCCAAGCATTATTTATTCATAATAATTTCAATTACTTTTAAATTTTACTTTATTGTGCATTAAACTTTTGTTCGTTTTGGGTTATTTATTTGCTTGTAGCAACCTCTATTCGTTGTAAAGTTTGGTTTATCATATTAATTTATTTCTGCTCCTTTTAGGTTTGAGTATCATTCTTTGCAATTCTCCAAAAGAATATTTATTTGAATTATATTTTAATTATTCACTTACTTACGTCTCTTACCATGGGTTTGGGGTAGAGAACAATGAGACAAGGGGCCTCCAGGTCGGTCTATCGCTTGTCAGGCTGACAGATTTTTTTTTTTTTTTTTTTTTTTTTTTTTTTTTTTTTTTTTTTTTTTTAATTAGTCAAAAAAACTGAGGAGAATAAAGACTATTGACATTAATGTTTATGCAAGTAAGGGCGTTTATGATTTTTTGTTTATACACTTTGTTCATAGATTTATTGCGTATATATTATTTACAAAAATAGTCACATTTACTTATTAATTTTATAAAGCTGATAGCCATACAAGAAACAGCGTTATTGGTTAACACAAATCATTTCTATCTTAAGTTATAATACTAGAACAAAAATTTTGAATCAAAAGCTTCATTCTTTAAGCTTTAGTAGCATTTATTTTTGTTTTATTCCAACTTAATTCGAACAAGTTTCAAACTGAAGAATGTTTCATATACCAACTTTAAATTGACGCCTCAGGGATACGCTTTCCTTTGGAAATTGTGAGAGCATGAAGGAGCCTGAATAGAATTCTATTCATGAATAAGGAAAATCGTAGGCAAGGAAATGCAAGATGCTTGTTTCCCAACGATGACTCGGGGGAAAAATTGAAATAGACCAATCTATGGAAGTGTAAACATTATTTGGAAGATGGTGGACAGATAACAATTACATAGGCTGAACATAATGGATTTTGAAAGAATTATTATTTAATAATTTGAAAGAACTAAATAGCCAAGATTTTTACAGAAAACTATTTAGTTATTGGAATCTAAATTCGTATATTGCATTATAAATTTTGAAGTAAATATGAACCTGAAATTTTCTCAAAAGTGATTACAAAAACCTGGTATTTTTTTTTTTTTCTGAAGACAATGCAAGAAGAAAAAATGTCTTGCATAGAAAACCATATGTTACTTACAAATAATCTTGGAGGGAATAACCTTACGCTTTCCTTTTTCGGGTTGAAGTGGTTGTTTTACACCTTAAAATAGTAGAAGCCCTCACTTCGCTGTGAAGCAATTTCATTTGTTCCTTAAATTTGGCACTAGAACTTTCAATTTACATTCGAAGGAGCACCCTCATAATATTTGAGGACTATTAGTTCGATACAAAAGCCCTCTGGGGAAAAAATTAAACAGACAAATAAAAACGTTTCTTTAACCAGTCTTCTCGAAAAAACACAAAATTTTGCATTTTTGTAGTTAGGAGCTTGAAACCTAAGCAACAAGATTCTCTGATGAGCTAAGTTTTTTGGTATAATTTTCGTCTAGATTATACCTCTTTTCACGAATTTGAAAATTTCGCTTCCTCCCCTTTTTTGAAAATTACGAAAATTTTCTCTGGTAACTGTTGATGGGTGAATCAGCGAAGTTTATAGGAAAAATAAAGCTAAGCTTATGGGCGATGGGCGATGAGTTTTAAACAAAGCAAATTTTAAAGATTTAGAATCAAACAGTTAGTGGTAACGAACTGTAAGTAAGGAGCGACCCGGCTCAATAGTAAACGAAACTCTAAAAACCGAGTTTTGATACCCATAGATACATCAAAAGAATCAGATTTTTATGCTGATTTCAAATATATAAGTTTCACTAAGTTTAGTTATACCCATGAAAAGTTGCGCGCCTGAGAAAATTTGCCTTATTTTTGAAAAAAGGGGAAAAAACCCCCAAAACGTCATAGAACTTTAATGAAAATCACACCATCGGATTCAGCGTACCAAAAAACCCTCCTGCGGAAGTTTCAAGCTCGTATTTGCAAAAATGTGGAATTTTGTATTTTTTGTCAGAAGAAAGATTACGGATGCGTGTTTATTTATTTATTTTTTTTCCAGGGGTGATCGTATCGATCCAGTAGTCCTAGAATACCGTAAGAGGGCTCATTTGAACGGAAATTAAAAGTTCTAGTGCCCTTTTTAAGTGACCAAAAAATTGGAGGGCAACTTGAGGATGTCTGGAGGGCAACTTTGAGGATGACTTAATCCCCCACAGTTCCCGGGGGAAGGGTTGGAAGTTATGAACTTTGCCCATTGTTTACATATAGTATTGGTACGTTTCAGGATGGATTTCATAAAGACGTTCATAAAGACGTTTCAGGAGGGATTTTTTTTATGATGGGGGAGGGGGGTGTCGGAGGAGGGGTTTACGGGGGAGGATCCTTCCATGGAGGATGTTTCCTTGGGGGAAGGGACATTTCTATGAAGGGGGTGCTGGATTTCCCAGCATTATTTTGAAAACGATCAGAAATTAAATAAAAAAACTAGTTTTTTCAACTGAAAGTAAAGAGCAACATTACAACTTAAAACAAACAGAAATTATTACATATATGAGGGGGTTCGCACCCTAGTCAATACCTCGCCCTTTTTGCTAAAGTTTTTTTAGTACTTTCAAAAGAGCTATCTATTCTAATCAACCGGCCTTTGTGATTCAGGGGTTTGTGATTCGAACAAAATTCGAACTTTAGCGTAAAGAGCAAGGTATCGACTAGGGGGCACTCTCCCTAATATACGTAATAAAACATACGAATATAGAAATTCGTTACGTAACTTAATTCGTAAGTTACGTCAGAACAAAATTTCGAGAAAGCCATTTAGCCAAAAAAAGGAAAATTACTATGCAAATTTTGTTTTAATTATTCATGTACGGTGAGCCAAAATCAAATCTGCATTAATTCAAAAGCGTTCAGAAATTAAATAAAAAAACAATTTTTTTCTAACTGAAAGTAAGGACCGACATTAAAACTTAAAACGAACAAAAATTATTCCGTATATGAAAGGGGCTGTCCCCTCCTCAATACCTCCTCTTTACGCTAAAGTTTGAATCTGTCACACAACTTTATTTTTTAAAACAATAAAAAACTGTAGCGTAAAGAGCGAGGTATTGAGGAGGGGACAGCCCCTTTCATATACGGAATAATTTCTGTTCGTTTTAAGTTTTAATGTCGCTCCTTACTTTCAGTTAAAAAAAACTTGTTTTTTTTTATTTTCACCATAAAAATTCAGTCGTTTTGATGTATATTTTGCTATCAAAATCTCTTGTTTTTCAAGAGTTTCGGTTACTATTAGCGCAACTTGGTCCTTACTTGTAGTTCGTCATCATTTAGTGTTTGATAGTCCGTTTTTAATATTTATTAAATAAAAAAAAATAAGTTTTTTAACTGAAAGTAAGGAGCGACATTAAAACTTAAAACAAACAGAAATTATTCCGTATAGGAAAGGGGCTGTTCCCTCCTCAACGCCTCGCTCTTTACGCTAAAGTTTTTATTATTTGGAAGAATATAGTTGTGAGAAAGAGTCAAACTTTAGCGTAAAGAGCGAAACTTTAGTGTCCCCTTTTTTTCGAAAATAAGGCAAATTTCCTCAGACGCATAACTTTTGATGGGTAATATTAAACTTGATGAAATTTAACTATTAAATCAGCATGAAAATTTGATTTTTTTGATGTATCTATTGGTATCAAAATTCTGTTTTTTAGAGTTTCGGTTACTATTGAGCCTGGTCGCTCCTTACTTACAGTTCATTACCACGAACTGTTTGATCATTGTTAAGAAAACATAAGACGAGGACAATTAGAAGTGAGAAAATGATTGCAAGAATTACCAAAGATAAAATAAAATAAAAATGTTGAAAGATAATTGAAAGAAAACCTTTTATCACCAATCGTACAAACAATTATAAAGTGTTTCTTTTTTTAATATCAGGAAAAACACAATTTTTTAAGGCTAAACAAGAAAATGAAGTGGTAACGACATTGCATGCCTATTCAAAGACAACTTTTATGTCTTGTGAGCCACACGTTTTCATATTCAGTACTTAAAAAAAATATTTATCATTATATCTTAATATTAATTATTATTATTTAAAAAATTGTGGAATAATATTTTTTTATAATTATTATATATTATAACCTTTTATAATTACTTGAAAAATAATATTATTTATTTATGTATTATTATTTATTATAATATTTATATTTTTCTTAGAAGCAAGACATTATTTTTGTACTTTTTTGTGCGTATTGAAATAGCAGCGCCGTTTTAACGATTTATTTTTAATATCAGAGCTACTAAAAGGAAAATACTTTAACAGTATGTGGAGGAAACGGCTAGAAATGACTTCTTAAAATTCAAGTTTTCTCATTGCTTCACATTCGTCTACTGTTTCGTTGAGATTATTGCTTCAAGGGTAAGGGCATTGTGAGGGTATACCAGTCATCTGTTGTACCCTCTAAGTCAAGATTTAAATATTTAGAAATAAATCCGAGTGATGGATTTATGGCATGCAAGTCACTTTTGATACACCTAATGTCATCTAATATCCTCAATGAAAAATAAATTCTAACTCACAATTCCGACCTTCTCTCATTTATGGGGAACTGTATTAATAATGTCTACTTAAGTATTAGAAAAAAATTGGAATAACGCAGGAAATGCCGGGTTACCAATCCTAGCAGTTCCAGTGCAAGTGTAGTACTGAGCTTTACTGAAAACTGAACTTGCTTGCCCTTTTTAGAGAATTTTAGTTGTATGCCAAAAATTATTTATATTCTGGCTAGTGAAAAGCTATCGAGAGCCTTATAAATAGTCTTTTATTTTCTGTAGGCTAGTAAAGGACTTTCTCACTTTTTTGCGTCGG
>JAQQPU010023261.1:0-13408 GCA_029168905.1 Artemia sp. Kazakhstan ARC1039 | reverse complement strand
CCTTTGAATTTCCGATCGAATGAGCCTTTTTTGAAGTTTCTACGACAACACCTTCTATAAAAACCTTAAATGCCCCCAAGGCATAACTTAAAAACCTTGCCTTGAAGGTTGTGGGGGAGTGTCCTCCTCAAAACATATTTTCTATATGGAAATCAACTACGCTGAACAAAATGGCTATCTCAAATTTTGATTGGATGTGTTTGGGGCAATGATGGGCGTGGGGGGCTAGTTGCCCTCCAATCGTTTTTGACTATTCAAAAAGGCACTAGAACTCTCGATTTCCAATCGAATGAGCCCCCTTTGAAGTTTCTACGATGGCCCCTTCCATATCAAGTGCCTCTGGGAAAAAAAAAACAATAATAAAACATTGGAGCCGTATGTCCTTTACTATAGGCAACGCTACAGCGTTGCATCTGAAAGATCGATGTGGGTATAATGTATTATTTTTTGTTGTTGTTGTTGTTTAGACCAGGGCACTTCGAATCGAAGGAGTTATCGTGGGAACTTCGAAAAGTTCTCATTCGATTAAAAATAGAAAGAGCTGATGTCCTTTTTAATAGACGAAAGTGATTGGAGGGCAACTAATCCCACGCCCACCCTCCCACGCCTACCCTCCCATTTGCCCATTAGGTTTAAAAACTTAATGTTGCCTTTAGACTAGAGGAGGTATGAAACTAAATTAAACACTACTATTTGTGTCCAGATTTTTAAGAGCGTGTATGTTGTTAAAAATTGCTGAAATTTTTTCTCCACCATACAAATAGCAGGCTAAACTAAAAAGTCTTAAAAAAATGTAAAGATTTAAAGTATTATTTTCTTTTTCCCTGAAAAGACTATGTCAATATAAAACGAACAGAAATTAATTAAAAGAAAACTTTTTCGCAAAAATAAGTTTTTCAAAGAAAAGTAAAGAACTCTATTAAACAAAAAATGAGCAAAAATAAAATAATCTAACAAGCGTGAAACTACCGCAAATCAGCATCGATAAATAAATGAAACCCAAAACGAACAGAAATTACAAGAAATAACCGAGTCAAATTCAAAACGAGCAGAAACTAACAAAAGTTGGGCTCAAAATCCTTATGGCTTCCCAAGGCCAGAACAAAATTTGCAATTAACTGAAAAAAATACAAATGAATGTGCATTGTCAGTTTAATATATTTAGTCATCAAAATGTTAATATTATTTGATTTATTAAAGTTATAAAAGTAAAAAACATTCATTTTTTTTCAGTAAAGTCCAAATTTTGTTTGTGCAAAGGTTGGCACAATAAAGAACGATGTTGGCACAATGTATTATCTATTTATTAATTTATTTTTCCATACCAGGGCACGTCGTACCAAAGGAGTTGTCGTAAAAACTTCGAAAAGGGCTCATTCGATTGGAAATCGAGGGGCTAGTACCCTTTTTAATAGTCAAAAGTGATTGGAGGGCAACTAGCCCCCCCCCACGCCCATCATTCCCCCAAACGCATCCAATCAAAATTTTGAGATAGCCATTGTGTTCAGCGTAGTTGATTTCTAGATAGAGGATATCAACTCAGGGCAAGGCTTTTAAGTTATGCCCTGGGGGCATATAAGAACGATGTTGGCACAATGTATTAATTTTTTTTTCCTTTAGAGCAGGACACTTTGTATCGAAGAAGTTGTCGTAGAAACTTCGAAAAGGGCTCATTCAATTGGAAATTGGTGTGGCTTGTGCCCTTTTTAATTGTCGAAAGTGTTTGGAAGGCGACTAAAACCCCTTCCACGCCAGCCATTTCCCGAAACACATCCAATCAAAAGTTTGAGATAGCTATTTTCTTCAGCGTAGTTGATTTCCTGATTAAAATTTAAGTTTTTGTTTTAAGTTATGCCCTGGGGGGATATAAAGTTTTTATATAAGGTGTTGTCGTACAAACTTCCAAAAAAGCTCATTCGATTGGAAATCGAAAGGTCTAGTGCCCTTTTTAATAGTCGAAAGTGATTGGAGGGAAACTAACCCCCCTCTCACGCCCATCTTTCCCCAAACACATCCAATCAAAATTTTGAGATTGCCATTTTATTCAACGTAGTTTTAAGATCTGGAAATTAGGTCTTTGAGGATGACAACCCCCCCACCACAGCCCTCAGGGCAAGGGTTGTAAGTTGTGCCCTGGGAACATATAAGGTTTTTATAAAACGCGTTGTCGTAGAAACTTCAAAAAGGGCTCATTTGATAGGAAATTGAAATGGCTAGTGCCCTTTTTAATAGTGGAAAGTGATTGGAAGGCAACTAACACACCTTCCACGCCCACCATTTCCCTAGACATATCAAAAAAAAATTAGATAGCCAATTTGTTCCACGACGTTCAAAGTTCAAAAAATTATACCTTTGAGCAGGACACTCTCCCCACAGTCTTCAGGGCAAGGGTTATAAATTATGCCCTGGAGGCATATAAAGTTTTTGTTGAAATCTTTGTCGTAGAAACTTAAAAAAGGGCTCATTTGATTTAAAATTCAAAGGGCTAGTGCCCTTTTTAATAGTCGAAAGTGATTGGAGGGCAACTCAAACGCCCACCTTTTCCCCAAAAACATCCAATCAAAATTTTTAGATAGCCATTTTATTCAACGTCGTTGAAAGTCTTGGAAATTTTGTCTTTAAGGATGACAACCCCTACCCTCACAGCCCTCAGTGCAAAGGTTGTAAGTTATGCCCTGGGGTCATATTAAGTTTTTATTGAAAGTGTTGTTGTAGAAACTTCAAAAGGGCTCATTCAATTGAAAATTGAAAGGGCTAGTGCCTTTTTTAATAGTTGAAAGTGATTGGATAGCGACTAATGCCCCTCTCACGCCCACCATTTTCCCAAACACATCTAATAAAAATTTTGAGATATCCATTTTGTTCAACGTATTTGAAAGTTCTCGAAATTAGGTCTTTTAGGATGATAATCCCATCAGAGCCCTCAGTTCTAGGGTTGTAAGTTATGCCCTTGGGGCATATCAGGTTTATATAGAAATTTGTTGTAAAAATTTCAAAAAGGGCTCATTTGATTGGAAATTGAAATTGGCCTTTTTAATAGTCGAAAGGGGATGGAAAATAATTGACCCCCCTCTTACGCGTACCATTTCCCCAAAAACAGTCAATCTAAGTTTAGAGATAGCCATTTTGTTCAACGTAGTTGAAAATTCTGGAAATTATGTATTTAAGGAGGACAAAATCCCCAGAGCCCCAAGGGCAAAGGTTGTAAGTTCTGCCTTGGGGGCATATAAATTTTATATAGATAGAGTAGTCATAAAGCTTCAAAAGGAGCCCATTCAATTGGAAATTGAGAGGGCTTTTAGCCCTTTTTAATAGTTGAAAGTGATCAAAGGATAACTAACCCCCCTCTCACGCCCACCATTCCTCCAAACACATCTAATCAAAATTTTCAGATAACCATTTTGTTCATCATAGTAGAAAGTTCGTAGTAGAATATAAATGTTTGTACTTTTATAACTTTAATAAGTCAAATAATATTAACATTTCGATTACTAAATATCAGTATATGTATATTAAACTGACAATGCAGATTCATTTGTATTTTTTTCAGCAAAGTGCACATTTTGTTCTGGCCTCGGGAAGGCACAGAGGTTTTGAACCCAACTTATGTTAATTTCTGCTCGTTTTGAGTTTGACTCGGTTATTTATTGTAATTTCTGTTCGTTTTGGGTTTAATTTATTTATCGATTCTGATTCATGGTAATTTCACACTTTGTAGATTATTTGATCTTATTTTTGCTCATTTTTGGTTTAATGGAGTTCTGTACTTTTCTTTGAAAAACTTATTTTGTGGAAAAAGTTTCTTTCATTAATACTATAAAAATGTCAAGCCTTCCAATCACTTTCGACTATTACAAAGGGCACTAGCCCTTTCATATTTCCAATCGAATGAGTCCTTTTTGAGTTTCTGTGACAACGCTATCTATAAAAACCTTATATGCCCCCAGGGCATAAATTCCAACCCTTGCCCTGAGGGCAGTGAGGGGGTTGTCATCCTCAAAGACCTAATTTCCACAACTTCCAAGTACTTTGAATAAAATGGCTAACTCAAAATTTTGATTGGATGTGTTTGGGGAAATGGTGGGCGTGAGAAATGCGTTACTTGCTCTCCAATCACTTCCAACTATTAAAAAGGCACTAGCCCTTTCAATTTCCAATCAATTGATCCCTTTTGAAGTTTCTACGATAATACTTTCTTAAAAAACCTTATATGCCCGCAGGGCATAACTTACAACTCTTGCCCTGAGGGCTGGGGGGAGGGTAGTCATCCTCAAAGACCTAATTTCCAGAACTTTCAACTACGTTGAGCAAAATTGCTATCTCAAAACTTTGATTGGATGTTTTTGGGGAAATGATGGGCGTGAGCGGGGGGTTATTTGCTATACAATCACTTCCAACTATTAAAAAAGGGCACTAGCCCAATCAATTTCCAACTGAATGAGCCCTTTTTGATGTTTTTAAGACATCGCTTTCTATAAGAACCTTATATTTCCCAAGGAAAAACTTACAACCCTTGCCCTAAGGGCTGTGGGGGGAGTGTCATCCGCAAAAACAAAATTCCCGGACCTTTCAACTACGTTGAACAAAATGACTATCTCAAAATTTTGATGGAAGGTGTTTGAATGAGCCCCTTTGAAGTTTCTATGACAACGCTATCTATAAAAATCTTATATTCCCCCCAGGGCATAACTTAAAACCTTTGCCCTGGGGGCTTTAGGGGGTTTGTTATCTTCAACAACATAATTTCCAGAACTTTCAACTACGTTGAACAAAATGGCTATCTCTATACTTTGATTCAATGTGTTTGGGGAAATGGTGGGCTTGAGAGGGGGGTTAGTATCTCTACTATCACTTTTGGCTATTAAAAAGGGCACTAGCCCTTTCAATTTCCAATCAAATGAGCCCTTTTAGAAGTTCCTACGATAAAACTTTCTATACAAACCTTATATGCCAGCAGGGCATAACTTGCAACCCTTGCCTTGAGGGCACTGGGGGGGCTATCGTCCTCAAATACCCAATTTCCTGAACTTTCAACTATGTTGAACAAAATGGCCATCTTAAAATTTTGATGTGATGTGTTTGGGGAAATAGTGGGCGTGAGAGGGGAGCTAGTTGCCCTCCAATCCCTTTCGCTTATTAAAGAGGCTACTAGCCCTTTGAATTTCCAATTGAACGAGCCCTTTTTGAAGTTTCTACAACATCGCTTTCTATACAAAACCTTATATTCCCCCAGGGCATAACTTACATCCCTTTAACTGAGGGCTCTCGGGGGGTGACATTCTTAAGGACCTAGTTTCCAAAACTTTGATTGGATGTGTTTGGGGAAAAGGTGGGGGTGAGAGGGGGGTTAGTTGCCCTTAAATTACCTTCGACTGTTAAATAGGCACTAGGCCTTTGAAAATCCAATCGAATGATCCCTTTTTCAAGTTTCTTTGACAAAGCTTTCAATAAAAACCTTATATGCCCCCAGGGCATAACTTACAATCCTTGTCCTGAGGGCTGTGTATGAGTGTCCTCCTCAAAAACATAATTTCTATCTGGAAATCAACTAGGCCTACGCTGAATAAAATGGCTATCTCAAAATTTTGATTGGATGTGTTTGGGAAATGGTGGGTGTGGAAGGGGTTTTAGTCGCCTTCCAATCACTTTCGGCTATTAAAAAGGCACAGGCCACTCCAATTTCCAATCGAATGAGCCCTTTTCGAAGTTTCTGCGACAATCTCTTCGATACGATGTGCCCTGATCGAAGACCAAGAAACCAAAAAAATAAATAAATAATACATTGTGCCAACATCGTTCTTTACTTAGGCAGCGCCATTGCGCTGCCTATGATTCGATTGCTCCAACGAAAAGCTAAAACTATGCTTTGACAATTCATCAAGAAATGTATTTTCCACGACCTTCTGAAACGCCCACATTTATAAGTGCAAAGGTCATATACAAAAACATTAGAAAAATACCAAATAATAAATTTAGGCGACCATCCTTCCATTAGATTAATAAGATTTGCTTTGGAGAATGATAAACGTGCATTTACTTCAGAAGCCCTACTTGAGACTTCTAATAATCAACTCTTTGTTCAAAGACTTATCATTCTATTCTTCATGTTTTTTCCAACTCCCTTCTGTGCCAGTTTTGTCTAACCCTTTAAAGGGTCCATATCTTTATAGCAGCTTTGCAGCAACTCTGAGAGATGGGAATTAAAGGTTCCGGTCGACAGTAAGTCAGTGCAATCACGCTTCAGCTTTAGCTGCTTCATTTGCAAATTCATTGCCAGTAGTTTCAGAATGTCCTGGGGCTTGCATCAGTGTAATACGGTTACCATTGGATACTAGTCTGTTTATGAGCTAATAGCAATCCGACTGGCTTTTTTGGCTGCTCTTAATATTCTAAGGAGTCTCAAGGCATGCTTGGTTATCAGATAAGATGCATATGTCCCTACACATACTTTTAATACCTCCAGTCTCTTAGCTGCTTGTTCTATTTCGGATATTTCGTTGCAAATTCACCTGATTTAACTTTTTATGTCTTCATTCAGATCAAGGACATCATAGTATATGAATGCTCATGTATATGATTTTCCTTGAGTTTTTGATCCATCTATGTAGAGGACGATTGCGTTGTTTTGGTGGAACAGTACAATAATCTGTTCCATTTCATTCCTTGCATTTATGGCAATCTGGAGCTGTTTTACTGTCTTTTTTGTTTTTTTTATCGAGACAGTATTATCCCTGGGCATCTACCTCTCTCAGCACTTAAGCAGTACTGGGTTTCATATGTCCATGTGGCTATTTATTTTTCCACTCCGTATCTACTGTCCTTGAGTTCATCGTTTGGTAACAAATAGCCTCACAGCCCTTTTTCTTGCTTCTTCCTCTAGAAAATTTTATATAGGTCAAAGTTTTACGCATAGATTTATGGATCCTGTTACAGTTCCGCACTACGCTGTTTTGATCATTGGGTATATAAGCTTTTATACCCTTATTAAAGGGATTATATGTGTCTGAACCGTGAAGGTGTATTATACCTTAATATCTGCTTATATCTCAACGTTCACCCTAAGATGCTTTTGCAAAATATTTTTGCAAGAAGAGTTTTCATCAGCAAATCTCCAAAAAAGCAATCTGAGCTAAAAAAAAAAAAAAAAAAAAGAAGGTTATTGTTGACATTTAACCACATAGATTACCAATACTATCTAAGTATTTTAATACCAAAAAAGAGCAGAAGGTCTTGAAATGCTCGTTTGAATAAGATCCCCCAAATTATCTAATACAACACTTTTAATGCGATCAGCCCTGAATCAGAATCACTTATCTTTTCAAAGGAAATAGGACTAATTTTAAAGAGAGGAGTTAAATAAAGTACGTATATCTGACTTAATTTTCACTTGTCCCGAAATGGGACCTTAGGTGTCCCACCTGACTTAAACTTAGAGATTTTCATCGGAATGATTTCAATAACCAAAAATACGCGGATTGGCAGAATATTAAGGGACAATATATTTAAGTACTCTTTAACAGACTAATTTTACAAAGAGGGGTTAAATAAAGTACGTATATCTGACTTAAGTTGCACTTGTCCCGAAATAGGACCTTAGCAGTCCCACCTGACTTAAACTTAGAGATTTTCATCGGAATGATTTCAATACCCAGAAATACGCGGATTGGCAGAATATTAAGGGACAATACATTTAAGTACTCTTTAAGAAACTAATTTTACAGAGAGGGGTTAAATAGAGTGCGTATATCTGACTTAAGTTGCACTTGTCCCGAAATGGGACCTTAGTAGTCCCACCTGATTTAAACTTAGAGATTTTCATCGCAATGATTTCAATAACCAAAAATACGCGGATTGGCAGAATATTAAGGGACAATACATTTAAGTACTCTTTAAGATAACCAAAGATAGGCTAAAGAAAAGAATATTCTGTGAACAAATATTTAACTGTCTCTTCCAGATATTGTACCACACGAGTCAAGAACAGAAATACTTTCTTTGATTGATAAGAATTGATGAGCAAAAATGGAAATACCTTACACAAGGAAAAACAATATGACAGAGCTTCTAATACAAAGGGGAAACATCGCTTCCTTTTTTTTCTTTCTTTTAAAGAAAACTATTGGCTGTATGGGAACCAAAAATCATGCATGCAACCTATCCATTCATCTTGACAAAACGAAAGACTCTAATTTAAAAAAATAATATATTAAAAAATAAAACCATATCACAAACTAAACAGGATTTTGTTTGCTATTTGAGCAAAAAGCACTTTTAATCAAATAGAAAAAAGTTCTTTGTTTCAATTCATGTCAAAATGTAATTTGAGTGAAGAAGAACATCGTACTAGACAGAAAAAAAAACTTCATTTGCCAAAACAATGGAAATAAAAATGTAAAAATCAGATTGTAAATATTTAATTTATGCTGTGGGTGGTTTGTTAGAACGGAAATTGAATTTGATAGAATAAATATGAAATAATGACAGCAATAAGCTCAAAACGTGGTTATTTGATCAATCCTTACTCACTGTTCAATGCTATATGATAGCAAAAAAACACGCTTTTTTGAATGAAAATGTATTTCGAAGATGGACATAGATACTAAACTTTGACCCCTTCTTTGTATATCACTCTTGAATGATTGTAAGAAACAATTTCGACGATACATTGCGGCTGCAAATTTAAACAGTTTAACCGTTGATCTAGGATTCCTGGCCTTTCACAATCTTTGGAATGCGGTATTTTGACCTAGGTTGATATTTTAACATTAAGAAATAAAAATCAGACATTTTAAATGAAAATTTTGTAGGTGACAACCCCAAAGCAGTAAATAAACAAGTTTGAAAAGTTAATCCAGTTAGTGATTGTTTTTTCTAGTAACATCGACTCCTAAATATACTTTATAATATTAAACTTGTATTGTCTTGCCAATCGGAAGCTCATCCATGCAACAAAGGCCTTACTACTTGCTGCATATTAAGAAGCAATTGTCAGCTACTTGTGGGAACATTGTTCCGAATAACTTGCGTTTTAACCATCTAATTCTTGCCAAGATTTTTCAATGCAATTGTTCTGCTGTAAATGTTGTATATGGCACCGTTTTAAATAATTTTTGCTCGCATAGGCAAATCAGGTCAGTTGCGCAAGCAAATTAGGTCAAGTGATTACTGATTTTTAAAACATCTCCTTCACCTCCCACCCTGGACTCGAAACTCGTTTGTTTTAGCCACTGTAATATAACGTGTGCATATACTGCCGTTTTAACTAGTATGGTGAATTTAAACGATAAACTGTCACAGGAATAGAGCCATATCTTGCAGAAGAAACATAGGGGAAACAGTAGGAAGTAAATCTTTTTGTCCACACCCAATGTCTTAGAAATTCTCTTTGGTTTTGTAAACTTTAGTGTATTTGTTTGTTTTGTGCTCCGTCTCACTTTTTTTTTTGGCGGATTATAACTAAATCATTCATTTGTTCATTATCAGTTCCGACACAAAGCCTAAATTTTGAATGTATCAAACTCTGATCCCAACTACTTTGAATTAATCATAGGCAGCGCAATCGCGCTGCCTAAGTAAAGAACGATGTTGGCACAATGTATTATTTTTTTTTCATACCAGGGCACTTCGTATCGAAGGAGTTGTCGTAGAAACTTTGGAAAGGGCTCATTCGATTGGAAATTGGTGTGGTTTGTTCCCTTTTTAATAGTCGAAAGTTATTGGAAGGTAACTAACACCCCTTCCTCGTCCACTATTTCCCCAAAAACATCCAATCAAAATTTTGAGATAGCCATTTTGTTCAGCGTAGTTGATTTCCACATAAAAATTATGTTTTTGAGGAGGACACTCCCCAACAGCCCTCAGGGCACGGGTTGTAAGTTATGCCCTGGGGCCATATAAAATTTTTATAGAAAGCGTTATCGTAGAAACTTCAAAAAGGAATCATTCGATTGGAAATTGAAACAGCTAGTGCCCTTTTTAATAGTCGGAAGTGAATGGAGGGCAACAAACCCCCTTCTCACGCCCACCATTTCCCCAAACACATCCAATCAAAATTTTGAGATAGCAATTTTCTTCAACGTAGTTGAAAGTTCTGGAAATTAAGTCTTTTAGGATGATAACCCCCCCCCACAGCCCTCAGGGCAAGTGTTGTAAGTTATGCCCTGGGGGCATATAAGATTTTTATAGAAAGCGTTGTCGTAGAAACTTCAAAAAAGGCTCATTTGATTGGAAATTGAAACGGCTAGTGCCCTTTTTAATAGTCGGAAATGATTGGAAGGCAACTAACACCCCTTCCATGCCGACCATTTATCCAAACACATCCAAGCAAAATTTTGAGATAGCCATTTTGTTCAAAGTAGTTTAAAGGTCCAGAAATTATATCCTTGAGGATGAAACTCCCCCCACAGCCCTCGGGGTAAGGGTTGCAAGTTATGCCCGGATGGCATATAACGTTTTTATTGAAAGCTTTGTCGTAGGAACTTGAAAAAGGACTCATTCGATTGGAAATTCAAATGGCTAGTGCCCTTTTTAATAGTCGAAAGTGATTTGAGGGCAACTAACCCCCCTCTCACGCCCACCTTTTCCCTCAAAAAATCCAATCAGAATTTTTAGATAGCCAAATTGTTCAACGTAGTTAAAAGTTATAGAAATTATGTCTTTGAGGATGATAACCAACTCAGAGCCCTCGGGGCAAAGGTTGTAATTTATATCCCGGGGGCATATAAGGTTTTTATAGATAGTGATGTTGTAGAAACTTCAAAAAAGGCTCATTCAATGGGAAATTAGAAGGGGTTATGCCCTTTTTAATAGTCGAAAGTGATTGGAGGATAGCTAACACCCCTCTCACACCCACCATTTCCCCAAACACATTCAATAAAAATTTTGAGATAGCCATTTTGTTGGACTTAGTTAAAAAGTCCGAAAATTATATTTTTGAGGACGACAGTCCCCCCAACAGCCCTCAGGGCAAGGATTTTAAGTATGCCCTGGGGGCATATAATTTTTTTATAGAAAGCGTTATCGTAGAAACTTCAAAAAGGAATCATTCGATTTGAAATTGAGATGGCTAGTGCCCTTTTTAACAGTCGAAAGTGATTGGAGGATAGCTAACACCCCTCTCACACCCACCATTTCCCCAAACGCATCCAATCAAATTTTGAGATAGCAGTTTTGTTCAACATAGTTGAAAGGTCCGGAAATTATGTCTTTAAAGATGACAACCCCCTCACGGCCCTTCGGGAAGGGGTTGTAAGTTATTCCCTGTGGCATATAAGGTTTTTATAGAAAGTGTTGTCGTAGAAATTTAAAAAGGGCTCATTCGATTGGAAATTGAAAGGGCTAGTTCCTTTTTCAATAGTTGAAAGTGATTGGAGAGCAACTAATGCCCCTCTCACGCCCACCATTTCGCCAAACACATCCAATTAAAATTTTGAAATAGCCCCTTTGTTTAATGTAGTTGAAAGTTCTGGAAATTAGATCTTTGAGGATGACAACCCCCTCACAGCCCTCAGGGCAAGGGTTGTAATTTATGCCCTGGGGGCATATAAAGTGTTTATAGAAAGCTTTGTCGTAGAAACTCAAAAAGAACTCATTCGATTGAAAAATTGAATAATTTGCACTTTACTGAAAAAATACAAATGAATGAACATTGTCAGTTTAATATACATATACTGATATTTAGTAATCAAAATGTTAAAATTTTTTTTTTTTTTCATTGGAGATATAATTTATTCAACAAAACAAAAATAAACAAAAAGCATGAAGCCCAGTAACCTGGGCTTGTATTGCAACTCCAAAAAAAAAAACTTACATCCACTTAATCAGTGCATTTGGGTTCCCATTTCACAAAAAAAAAAAAATCATAAAATATAATAAACATATAGAACTACTTGAGAAAAAAAAGAAAACAAAAATTATTAGAATTCATAAACTTGCAGGCAATGGTGTCTCAACTGCTCACGAAAGCCAGACCTTTCAGCAATATCCCTAATAGAAGATGGCGTCTGAGACCATAGCACCGGAAGAATATGACGAGCAGAGAAAGCAGACCTCGCAAACACTCTAATCGGCCTTCTATACATACCAACCTGTCTCGTTAAATGCTCATGGACATCAGCAGCTGTCTCAAACATGTGACGAAGACACATTGGAGCAATATTATTAATAATATTATACATTAGTTGAAGCTTATAAAACAAGCACAACCCTGAAAACGGTAAAATACGGACTCGTGGATAAATATTTCTAACTGAGGCAAGTCTATCGATTCCATAAATAGCACGCACAGCTGAATTCTGGAGAACGTGCAAAGGTATCAGGTGAACATAAATTGTTCCAGACCAAACAGAACAACAGTATAGTAAATAAGGATGGACTAATGAGAAATATAAAAGACGCAAGACTTTCTGCAGAAACTGATGCTTTATCTTCCTTATCATACCTATATTCCTTGTTATTTCCAACGATATACACTGTACATGCTTTGAAAAACTTAGTGTTTCATCAATTATTACGCCTAGGTATTTCACTGACTTCTGACGTTTTATTGTCGAGTCTCCTACTGTAAATTCTTGCAACCAGGGGTAATATGAAGGTGATCTGCCCCAGACAACGAACCCTGATTTGCTGTGATTTACTTTCAGTTTGTTTAGCCTTAGCCATTTCTCCATTTTTCCATATCATTACTCAGTGTCCCTAAAAGCTGAGCTTCGGTGTGCTCCGCAACGGAAAAATTCGAATCATCAGCAAACAGGACAAGAGATTTCCTAGGTTTATACGTTTCGTCTCCATTTCAAACGTTTGTTGTCAAATCACAGATTGCTTGATGGATGTTATTAATACATACTGAGAAGAAAAGAGGGCCGAGAGGGGACCCATGGGAAACACCGCAACTAACATGGTAATCACTTGATTTCACATCATTCAGTTGCACATACGTAGATCGGTGACTCAAATATGATGAAATAATTTTAAGAGCATTTCCTCTAATACCACAGTTGTCCAACTTTTTCAGAAGAATAACATCGTCCACTGTGTTGAATGCCTTCAAAATGTCTAGGAATAGAGTCACCACTTTCAAATTCCCATCCAAAGCACCATTAATCATAGATGTCAAATACTGAACCGCATGCTCCGTAGAGTATTCTTTTCTGAAACCAAATTGGTTTTCATCAAAGAAATCCTTCCTCTCCAAGAACTCAGCCATACGTTTACATAATATTTTTTCAAAAATTCGAGACAGAATAGGGAGTAGCGAAATAGGTCTATAACTGCTGAAATCTTCTCGGTCACCAAATTTATGCAATGGCACTACTCTGGCATCTTTAAATTGATCGGGAAATTCACCTTCTTAAATAAAACCATTCATTAAATCAATGTAACACGGCAATATCACAGGTAAAGCATGCTT
>JAQQPU010023260.1:0-13410 GCA_029168905.1 Artemia sp. Kazakhstan ARC1039 | reverse complement strand
CTCACAACTCTATTTTTCTAAACAATAAAAAAACTTTAGCGTAAAGAGTGAGGCGTTGAGGAGGGGACAGCCCCCTTCATATACGGAATAATTTCTGTTCGTTTTAAGTTTTAATGTCGCTCCTTACTTTCAGTTTAAAAAACTTGTTTTTTTTTTATTTAATTTGCCGCAAAAAGGCAGTAAAAACAAGAAGCAGAAGCAAAAATGAAGACAAACTCTTGAAACTATTTTGGAAGAAGAGGAATCAGATGCAGGTTTTATATACATGCCATAAGAAGAGAGGTGGTTATAGGGGAGTGACAGTCGGGGAACTTGCCCCGGATGCAGAGATTTTAGGGGCACAAAATTCCAGACAAATAATGTAACGGTTATAATCATTTTGTAATTTTTCAAATTTTATTTCCTAAGTAGAGGGCAAGTTATTAAATGAAAGTAATTAATAAATTATTAATTAATTAAAAAATAAACATAAATTAAAAAACAAAATGTTAATACAGATTAACAAATATACTAGTTAATAATGATCAAATGATTTAAATAGTGAATTAAAAAAAATTGAAAAACAAATTATTTATTAATTGATGACTTGGAAATAATTTTGTTAGTAAATGAGTATTTTTTAAAAATTTGGCCTGAATATTTTGTGCAAGGTTTAAATAACCTTGTTTGACGAACTTCTGCTGTCTATAAAAAATAACACCTTTTAAAGAAAGTTTTTGGTTGACACTTATCAGTGTCGTCTTGGCCCAGAGAAAGTATTTTTGCAACAATCACCACTAACTGAATACCATTAAACATTGTTTTTAGTTTTCCTATTTTAATGTCAAGATAATTATGGTTTGGACTCTCTACCAATTATTGATTTTGTTTTGCCATATTATAACTGAGTAACTGAAAGTTACGGTTTTTCAGTCATTTTGTGGTCAATTAGTTTCTACGTGTTTCAGCCCAAGACTGTTAAATTTTGACAAACCTGATTGAATATCATAATCATTAAAAAAAAAAAAACTTATGATAGATGCGCAAATTTTATTTGAAAATTTAGTAGTGTCGCGCCACTGAAGTCACGTCGCTAAAATTGTGTGTCAGTATGTAACCTACCTATGCGTAACGCCAGGATGTAACGTGCCATGCCTAAGCATGTATGTCCGACCACACACTCGCTTAAACGGGGAATTCCATCCAGACATCTAGGTGAAAGCAGTGGCATCAGTTCAATAAAATTAGGCGAGGGCGGACGTACTATTCATAATGTAAGTTTATTCAAAACTTTTTTTTTTCAATATCTCTGTCTTCTCTGTGTTGTTGTAGTAACTCCAGCCACGCTTTATCTCATTTGTGAGCGTGCTTCCGTAAACCCCAAAGCGGTTCAGCATCCTTTTTGACGACGTTATGCCAATGTTATGTGAAATCGTCTGGCCACCTCGTTTTTTCTTCCACGAAGCAAAATTGTACATACTCTCAGCCTAATCGTATATTAATTGTGTGCAGAAATTGAACATAATCTTCTTTCATCCTGAACTTGGATACCCCACCTTTACCTTACCACCCTATTTTTATCACTGTTGACGAGCCATCTCCTTCCTAGCTGCCATCTCCTCCTTCCTGTTGCCATCTCCTTCCTAGCTGCGTTCGCTTCTCCTCGTTCAGTTCTGAGTGGTGTTGTCCAAATCACCCTAATACGTAGGATCTTGTGTTCTACTTAGTAGAACTCTTCTAGGCAGTAGTACCCATCCAGAGGGTACGTCAGAACCCCTCGGCTGCTCCTTTAGGATGTCTATGGGAGCTATGGGGTTTAATACCTTGACTCATAAAGTCATTCAACGCCAAGCAAAACTTGGCAACCTATTCCTGAAATTATCCTTGTATAATTTGTCGGCAAATAGTCTTCTCTTTTCGATTGGAGAGGCTTGGAGATAGCAATGTTAACTACCTTTAAGATAAAATATAATTTTAACGAGACCTAAACTCTATAAAAAAAGTAATATATAATATTCAAATAAAATATATAATGCAAAATATAGTATATAACATATTCAATCAATTATTTTTTGCGAAATCTTTGGTATGGAAGTGGCCAAATGAGAATGTTTAACTAGGCTGTGATGGAGAAACAATGTTTGCCAAGCATAGAGTTGCCACAGTTTTCTTTGCCAAGAAACACAAAATATTCGAACTGACTATTTTATATTAATATCAGAACATTTATAAATTATTATTAGAAACACTTTAAAGGCACACATTATGCCAAAATCAGTAGTTTTTTTCTGAATTTATACGCAGTCTTGATTATTCCTTAAGATCTTGTTTAGTGTGTAACTTTGAATTCCTTATGTATGTCCTGGTCAGGTATAAACTTGACTTTACAAAAAGTTGAAACACTTTTTTCTTTTTTGGGGCATTCAAAGGTGCCCTGTGATCAACCAAGGGACATAAACTTCTTTCCAACTCTAGTAACTGCTTAACAAAATGAAACAGAGGGAGGGGTTATATTTTTAGAAGCTTGTGGGTAATCTTCTTACGTAATCTATATACAAAAATAAGTGGACCTGGTCAAATTGGCTTCTAGAAATTATTAAGTATTCATCGGGTACAACTATTTGTCGGTTTCTAGAACAAAACAACTAAGTATGAAAAAGTATAAAAAGAAAACCTAACCTTTGGTTCCCACTGGTGCGATTTACGAAAAACGGATAGCGGATGCGGGAAATTCGCAAAAATTTTCACACAAAAACGGTTGACTACAGCCGTTGAAGCGCAAAGATACTGTGTTATATTTAAAAAGCACATGCATAAGAATAGGCTAAATCATATTCTAGAAGCCAAGAAAATTATTCAAAGGGCTAACCTATAATTAACCTCGGCTAACTATGCCTAATGAAAAATATAAGTCTTATCTATAACATGTTTAGTTTCTCAGTTACTTGCAATTTATGGTTCTACAATGCTTTCAATTTAAAATCACAAATGCGATTTTCAGCGGCTCAGTAGAAATATTTCAACGCATCCGTTGAACCGTTATGACGCAGAAACTTGCAGCAAAAAACGGAGGAAATTTGACGGATCACGCAAAAACGGCCGTTTTTGCGTGAAATCGCAGCAGTGGGAACCCAGGGTAAGACGTCTACACATACGCTTTCGCATAGAATTAGGAGGGCTTAGTCAAATTGGCTTCTGAAGCAATAGAGCGTTTCATGAACACAATTTTTCAGTAAGTTGAAAAAAAATGAAAAAAAAAACGAAAAAAAACGAGAAAAAACTTGTTTGTGTGCATCTTTAAATAAAAAATACGTTAAAAATAAGTAAACAAGTTTGGCTTTAAGTAAACCAACCAAAAGCCAATTTGGCTTTAGAAACTATTTTTAAAAGCAAAACTTGTCTCTCTATAGGCCTAGTCAAATAAGTATGCTATGTATGTATATGGAATAATAAAGGGTCTAACTTGAGCCAGTATTCAATGACCGAAAGTAATGGGCATACGTGTGATACTTTTTTGATAATTTTGATACAGTCAAATAATTTTGATACTTTTTCAAGTTAAGTTATTAAATTACTTACCACCTATGTTTCTTGAATTCTGTTGTTTAGACTAAGTGGGTATACTACTTTCCACCACAGAGTACTTTGCCTGCAATTGCATATGTGGTGACTAATAATTACCACCTGACTTTTTCGAATACTTTTATTCAGGCCAAGTGCATGAGCTACTTACCACCCGAATTTTCTGAATCCTTTCATTCAGGGTGAGTTAAGATACGGCTTACCACCAGAGAGTAAGCAGTTTTATTTTCAATTGCATAAGTCGTGACTAGTACTTGGCACCCGAATTTTCTGAATCCTTTTATTCTGAATAACTAAACATCATGCTTACCACCACAGAGTACTATGCCTGGAATTTAACATAGGTGACATATACTTGTCACCTGCATTTTCTTAATACTTTCTTTTTCAGGCTAAGTGTGCAGATTACTTACCGCCCTCAGAAGTCCTTGACTGCCATAGGCTATATGGCGACTTTCAAGTAACTTTGAAGAAACGTGAGCTTAAACAAGGCTACATAATCTCCTTCATTACCCTTAAGCATATGAATGATAATCTAAGAAGGGATATAGTTCATTATTGGTATACGGATTGGCCCCATTCTGGAGTTCCACAAGATCCAAAACAGCTTATTTCTATGTTGTTGGAATGTCGGACAACCGTTAAAGACGGAACTAGTTCTATTGTAGTTCATTGCTGGTGAGTTTCCTACATAGATTTATTGCCCGAATAGATACTAGATAACGTAGGGATACCCATTACAATACGCGATGAGGTAACCAGCCACTGCGTCTATGCTACTCAAAAGCTCATTCCAAGAAAAACGTAATTAGAGAAACACGTGACTAAGGATTTTGAACACATCTTTTCGAATGTTCCATAATCCGGTTAACAAATTTGTATCAGTTTATTTTCTTAATTATCTTAATTTTAGCTTAATTAGCTATTTTTTGTCAATTTTAATCATTTGAGCTTAATTTTAATCATTTTATTTTTTTTGGCAGTTAATGATAGCGAAAAAAAAAGCAGGATAGGATAATTTTGCTCTCAGAAAAGTTGATGACGCCTCCATTGATAAGACTGGGTTTGTTGCTAATCAACAGGGGGGGGCGTATAGGGTCCCCACGCAAACACCCCGAAACAACAAACAAATGATATTAAATGGCAGAAGATCTCCGAAACTGGAAACTCTTTGGGGAAAAAAGGGCTTGGGAGGAGGGCTCCAGTCTAATTCGGTTTATAATATTTTCTCCTTTATAGAAATAGTTGGAAAATGGGGATTTTGATAGCAGTATATTTTTGCAAAACATGGATGCAATATAACAGCCTGGCTTACAGAAATAACCCGTCGTTAATAGCAGTCAAAAAAGAACATCCCTAGAAGAATGCTCAAAAGGGCGTGATATCTGAACGGACTGAGTTTACTGAAATTTTCAGTAAACTCATGGAGATTGAACTAGGTCTATCTGGAAAAAAGAAAACTTCTGCAAGAGTCTTAGCTTCTTAGTCTTACAAAGTTTAGCATGGTCAGCAGCTTTAGCAAGAGGTCGCCTTAATTTCTAACTGCTTTGCAGTAATCGAAATGTAATCGAAACTCTAAAAAACGGAATTTTTCTATCAATAGGTATATCAAAAGAGTCGGCTTATTGAGCTAATTCCAAATATATAAGATTCATTAAGCGTAGCATTACCCATCAAAAGTTACGAGCCTGAGAAAATTTTCCTGATTTTCGAAATTGGGGGGAACTACCTCTTAAAAGTCAAACAGTCTTAACGAGAATTAAACCATCAGATTCAGCGTATTAGAGAACCCTACTGTACAATGGTTTCAAGTTCCTATCTACAAAAATATGGAATTTAGTAATTATTGCCAGAAGAAAGATCACGGATACCTGTTAATTTGTTTTTTTTCCCCGGGGGTGATCGTAACGAGTCAATGGCCCTAGAACATTAGGAAAAGGCTCGTTTGAACGGAAATTAGAAGTTCTAGTGCCTGTTTTAAGTGACCAAAAAGATTGAAGGCCGCTAGCCCCCCTCCCACGCCACTTTTCCCCCTAAAATCGTCTGATCAAAATTTTGAGATAGCCATTTTGTTCAGCATAGTTGAAAGGCCTTTGAAAGTAAATATGACACCCCACAGCCCCTGTGGGAAGGTCCTTAAATTATAAACTTTGCCCATTGTTTACGTATAGTATTTGTTATTGGGAAGTTTGCATACATTTTTCGGGTGGGAGAGGGGTGGTGAAATTTCTGCTGCGGAGATATTCTATGGAGAAGGAAGTTTCCGGCATTGAACTTTTCAGGGGAAACTTTATACTGGGGAAATATGCCAGGATTCGTATAATTTTTTTTTATTTGCCTTACTTTTTCTTTGCCGACTGAACTTTACGTGTGGAGAGGTTAGGGGTAATTATCCAGGGTAAATTTTCAGCGGGATCGAATTGTCTAGAGGATCTTTCCGTAGGGGAGCACTTTTCCGTGGAGATGGAGCTGGATTTCTCTGTATTATTTAAAAAATGGTCAAAGATTAAATTAAAAAAAAACAATTATTCAACTGAAAGGAAGGAGAAAGATTAAAAACTTAAAACGCACAGAATTTATTACATATATGAAGGGGGTTACCCCCTCCTCAACACCTCGCTCTTTACGCTAATGTCTTAATTTTGTCCCAATTCTTAATAAAGACTCCTGAAACACAAGAGTCTGTTTAATTAGAACAAAAGAAGATTTGTTTAAAGTGCTGTAAAACTAGTGTGAAGAGCGAGATGTTGAGGAGAGGGCAACGCCCTTCATATACTGAAAAGGGCTGTAAGTTTCGAAATTTGCCCATATTGTTTACACATAGGCTAATATTTGTTATTGAAATATTCTGCAGATCTAGAGATCAACAGTTCAAACGTGGTTGTCCCCTGATTTTAGTCACAAGAGAGTGAATAGCTATAACATTGAAATTTAATACAAAGTAATTAAAATTTTTATCAAACAGTTTTAAAAAACAGGTTATCATACAGTTATATGTAGTTTTGTGTTATTTGAAAAACGATCAGAAATTAAATAAGAAAAACAAGTTTTTTTTAACTGAAAGTAAGGAGCGACATTAAAAACTTAGAATGAAATGAAATATTTCGATTATGAAAGGGCTGTCCAATCTTCAACACCTCCCTCTTTACGCTAAAGTTTCACTCTGTCGCAATTCAAGTTTTTAAAGTAACAAAAACTTTAAGTAAAGAGCGGGGTGTTGAGGAGGGGACAGCCCCTTTCATATACGGAATACTTCCTGTTCCTTTTAAGTTTTAATGTCGCTCCTTACTGTCAGTTAAAAGAAACTTTCTTTTTAATTTAATTTGCGGAATAGGATTAATCTGCTCTCAGGTCATGATATACAGACCAAAATAACCGGTTTTATTGATCTTTCCCGCATCTTTTGAAACCTTTGCTAGTGGTATGGACAAGGCCGTATCCTTGGGAGGGGGGGGGGGGGGGGGGTTGACCCCCCCCCCCCCCCCAATGTTTGTTTCATAACAAAATAATAACAAAGAAAAAAAACATATTTTTGGTTTTTTTTTTTTTTTTTTTTTTTATCCCCCCCCCAAAAAAAATTTCCCCCCCCCCCCAAAGTAGAATCCTGGGCACGGCCTTGGGCATTGAAGAAAAAACGCAAGAATTTCACAAAAACACAGGCTGTCTATAGTATTTTATAGATTTCGGCGTCTTTCGTTTTGGTTAGCTTTTTCTGATTGTTGATGAATTTTCACTAATATTTGAAAAGCTATGTTTTACGGACTATTTAAGAACAACTGAGAATTAATAACATAAAACTTATTCTTCGAGGAGGACAACAAATGTAGTAGCAACCCATCTAGTATCTGAGCTGGCAGCATAAATCAAGTATGTTCTTTCAGAAACAATCCGGGGCATGCCAATGGACGCACATATGCCTCTGATTTGAGGCTTAAGTTGATCCCAGGTACCTCTGTTACGCAGACAACATTCAGCTATTATCAGACGATCTCCAAGTTTTGCAAAATGCAGTTGATATAGTTTGCTCTGGTCTCAATAAGATCGGCCTTTAAAGACGTCTCCTCTAAATTGAGTTTCTCATCTACAGTTCGTCTCAGTCACCTCCGATGACTATTTCCAGCATCCATTTCCAATTCTAGCATTCATTTCCAATTTCCACCATTCATTTCCAGCATCCATTATTCAGCATCCATTTCCAGGCCCAGCAACTATTCCGCATCGTGTTCTCTGGAATTTTTAAGTTTCCCGTTTGGCTCAAATGTCAAAACTATTAAAACACCTGTCATCCTATATACGGGAAACCTGCAGCCCCCCACAATGAACAAATTTAAGGGCCTTAGGCGGGCCTTTCGTAAACATCAATTCAGACAATCTTGACAAGCAGCTTCTGCAAATTGATGCCCTTGACTATCCTAATACTTTACTTAGCTCACAAGCACAAAACAAAATGCGATTTAAGTTAGCGAAGAAGAAAGCAATTATGTCAATCACATGATCATTAACCAAAACTACCCCCTACCTATGTACAAGGTTAGCTGTGGTAGATTCATTTGGCAATTGATACGTCTATGTTTTAAATGTATTTTTGAAGATACCGACATTGGAAGTAACTGATAGGTATCCGCGGTAGCATCAGTAACTAATAGCGCCACGTAAAATATCCGTGGCACTACTGCTTTGAATATTCTAATTTCCAGTAGGACTACTTTTTAGTTATTTATAGACATTTGTTACTTATTTATTGGCTATGACCACAGTATGTAGTATAACTACATAACTACGAATATATTTGCCATAACTAGAGTAATTGACTTCATTTTCGTTTTTAGCACTTAAGAACCCTTCCTAAAAAGGTGAATTTGTACCAAAAGTCTGTTTCTGATATTTAGGACCCCTCCCTAAATACAATTTAATAGGGAGAACTTTACTGGGATCAATTATAATTCTCTAATTATTTGAAATTGAACGATTAAATTTGAGCGTAAGCACTGAGGTTGAGGGAGTTATCAGCCCTCTTCAACTTCAAGAGAGCTCTAGATGATACTGAAAGCGAAAAGAATCCAAATGAGAGCAAAAGAAAGATATTAAAACTTATAAAGAACAAAATAACCCTATGCAG
This sequence comes from Artemia sp. Kazakhstan ARC1039, assembly GCA_029168905.1. NCBI lineage: Eukaryota > Metazoa > Arthropoda > Branchiopoda > Anostraca > Artemiidae > Artemia > Artemia sp. Kazakhstan ARC1039. Next base: position 4,730 of record JAQQPU010023260.1, on the reverse strand, counting down.
ATGGGAGGTTGTCGCCATTCTCAACCTCCTACCCCTTGCGATAAATAAAGCTAATCTTTTATTGGCAAGATTAATTTCCACAACAAGTGGAAACTCCAGCTGAAAATGAAGGGGGGCTGATTGATGCGGTTGCATCCTTATATTGAGGATATATCAGGATATTCAGGATCCGTTCGTTTTCAGCTTTGTCAGGATAATTCAGGATGTTCAGGATCTGTTTGTTTTCAGCTTTGTCAAGATAATTCAGGATATTCATGGTCTCTTCGTTTTCAGCTTTGTCAGGATAATTCAAGATATTCAGGATCTGTTCGTTTTCAGCTTTGTCAGGATAATTCAGGATATTCAGGATCTGTTCGTTTTCAGCTCTGTCAGTTTCGAATCTTATCAGTGCCCTCTATCCTTTTGGGTTTACCAAAAACATAAGCATCAATAGGATTTTGGTATCCCTCTGATGGGCCTTGACTAATAAGATATGGCCATTTAATTGCTGTTTTTTTTTTACAATTTACTTATTTTAAAGAGTGCTCTTTTGTTTTATTTTTGTATTATTGTAATCGTTATTTACAAGCATTAAACATGACCTTGTCTGGCCTAGTCTATCATGACCTTGATCTTGTCATGACCTTGCCTGTCCTCGGGTTTTCTATGACCTTGAATATTTATGACTCTAAACATGACTTTGACTGGCCTTGGCTATTGTATGGATATTGTGACGTTTATAAATAAGTTCCTCCGCTGGCTAAATATAACAAAAAGGGAAAAGTAGGAAAACTACAAAAATTGGAAAAATTCACAGCCACTGAAAAAAAGGAAATAAGGCAAATATTTAGTATCCACTCAGCCGTCCACAGAGCCAAACAATAAAAAAAAGGTATGAATGAAGTTCAAAAAGAATTGAGTCCATGAAATAGAGTAAAAAGACAAACCTCAAAATCAAGGCCATATCTATTAGGGAGGGGGTATGGGATTTGAACCCCTCTGAAATTTCTGCTCGACTCGTAAAAACGTTACGAAATGTATATAAACAAATTTTGATGTGTTTCTAAGAGTTTTTTTTTTGTAACCCAGCTTTTTTTGAGATCAGTAAAACTTAAAATGTAACTTTTGGATTATAAGGTTGCAAAGATGTTAGGGAACTGCTTTTTAGTCTTTATAATTCAATTTTAAATAATAACAATACATTTCAACCCTCTGTACAATCATGAAATTCACTTAGATGAACAGAAAGACATAGAAAATTGAAGAAAGGTGAAGGCAATATCAAAAAATAACTCACGAGAAAAATAACATCTCAACTACGTAGACAAAGCAATTACGTCATCACGTCAACGTCATCACGTCAACGTCATCCCGTCAACAGCAACGTCATCCCGGCCCTCCTTTACACAGCCGAAACCTGGAGTTTGAAGTTTGAACCAACAGTAGGAGAAGAGAATCCTTGCATTCGAGAACAATTGTCTTCGAAGAATTTTAAATATTCATTGGTCAGACAGAATCACAAATGAAAAAGACTGCAGACTTGCCAACCAGCGTCTGGTGACTGACATCATTGGAGCTTGGGGGTGGAGATACTTTGGCCATGTTCTCCGAATGCAGGACACTCAGATCCCAAAAGCCACTTTAAATTGACACCAAAACGGAATTCAAAGACGGGGAAGATCTCGGAACACTTATCTCGGAAGATCACGAACATACCAGTCTGATCTGCACAGTATCCGTGCTTCTCTTCAACCCGATTGGGAAAACATATACGCAGCTGCCCAATTCAGAAAAGATTGGCATTGGCAAGTCTCGTTGATGCCCTGGGTCAATAATGGGACCAAGATGAAGACATGTGGGTACAAAAAAAGCGTTGTAAAGTTTGCTCAGGGTTATTTGGTGAACCTAGCCTTTAACTAGAGCAAGCATCCCGTACGATTTTCTACGCTTTTCTTTCAATGCTCCACCAAACCGTCCTCAGTGCTAAAAAAATTTTCTGTTTTGTTTAGGTTTTAGCACTGAAAACAGCTTGGTGGAGGTACTTGCCGAAAGTACCTCCAGCTTGGTGGAGGTACTTGCCGAAATATCTGCTTTTGTCCTTCCGTTTCGTTTTGTTCACTGGCTGAAAATTACCCCCGTTTTCTTGGGTGTTTTCTAGTTATATTTTTTCGTTTATTTTTTTTTCTAACGTTATGTATAGTTAGTGTGGTCTTAGAGCGTATTTAGGAAGAGCTGACGAAGCTGTGTTGGCTTCAAGTAGGCTGGTCCTGCGATGAGTGGTCAGTAGCAGTAGCAGTAGTATCTTTGCTTCATTAGATCTTAGTTTGTTTCCGGAGAAGAGGAAAAGTTAATTAATGTCCTATCTTTATTATTCTGTTTATTGTAATTATTTATTTTTCACCAATACTATATAATTGTATAATAAGTGGAGTAATCCATAAGAAAGGAGAAAAAAAAATGTGAAAGAAGAAGAAAAAACTCACAACTGGAAAAGGGCAGTAATGCAGAGAAATACGAACGCAAACTGTGCATTAATTCTTGTTTTACTGAAATGTCAGGAGTTAGAAATTTCTAATAAGAACCTGGTTTTTTGTCCAAAGAAGAAGAAACAACAAAAATTAAAAAATCTTAAATAGCAAACTGGATTATTTTTTCTTAAGAAGGGGAACAAATTATAATAATAAAAAAAAATTGAATGTCCATAGAAAGTAATATGGATTGAAGAAAAACTTTTAATTCCATTGTTTTACTTTTGGGACATAATTTCGCAAGATAAGCAAATCATTCGTTATTTCTGTAGAGAGAGACATACTTGCCTCTTAAAAATATGGTAAACTAGTGCTGAGCGACAAATCTGTACAGGCAAAGAAAAAGATAACTCCGTCTTTTATTTGGCTGATTGCTTCTGCTGTGGGAAATATTAAGCCAGTAAAAAAGAACGAAAGTTTTTCGAGTCATAACGCTTTTTAAAAGTATTTAAAAGTCACAACGCTGTTTATCTGTGTTTCCTCGCATTTCTCTTCTGTTTTTATCTGTATATTTTTTTTCAGTCCGGGTACTGGTCGTACAGGTACCGTCATTGGAATTGAACTCCTTATGCGAATAATAGATACCAAAAAGCCCATTGATGTCCCGCGGACTGTATACAAACTGCGCAGAGATCGAAGTGGCTCTGTACAAACTAAGGAGCAATACCAGTTTATTTACCAGGTGATATACTAAGTAACATTACATACTAAATCAAACAGTTCATGGTAACGAACTGTAAGTAAGGAGCGACCCGGCTCAATGGTAACCGAAACTCTAGAAAGCGGTATTTTGATATCAATAGATGCATCAAAATAATCATATTTTAATGCGGATGTCAAATATATAAGTTTCATCAATTTTAGTTCTACCCATCAAAAGTTACGCGCCTGAGAAAATTTGGCTGATTTTCGAAAAAAGGGGGAAAGACCCCCTAAAAGTTATAGAACCTTAATGAAATTCACACCATCATATTCAGCGTATCAGATAACCCTACTGCAGAGGTTTCAAGCTCCTATCTACAAAAATGTGGAATTTTGCATTTTTTGCCAGAAGAAAGATCACGGATGCGTGTTTATTTGTTTTTTTTTTCTTTTCCCCAGGGATAATCGTATTGACCCAGTGGTCCTAGAATATCGTAAGAGGGCTCATTGGAACGGAAATTAAAAGTTCTAGTGCCCTTTTTAAGTGACCAAAAAAAATGGAAGGCAACTAGGCCCCCTCCCACGCTCATTTTTTTCTCAAAGTCACCCAATTAAAATTTTGAGATAGCCATTGTGTTTAGCATAGTCGAAAATCTAATAAATATGTCTTTTACGATGACTTAATCCCCCACAGTTCCCAGGGGAAGGGCTGCAAGTTATGAACTTTGCCCATTGCTTACATATTGTATTGGCTATTGGGAAGTATACAGACATTTTCAGGAAGAATTTTTTTCTGGTGGGGGGGGGGAGGGGCCTGGAAGAGGGAGTTACTCGGGAGAATCTTTCCGTGGAGGATTTTTCTTTGGGGTAAGGGACATTTCTATGAAGGGGGCGCCGGATTTCCAAGCATTATTTAAAAAACGATCAGAAATTAAATTAAAAAAACAAGTACTTTTAGCTGAAAGTAAGAAGCAACATTAGAACTTAAAATGAACAGAAATTATTACGTATATGAGGGGGTTCTCCCCCAAGTCAATACTTCGCTCTTTATGCTACAGTTTTTTTTAGTGCTTTCAAAAGAGCTATCTATTCTTATTAAACGGCCTTTGTGATTCAGGGGTTTGTGAATTAAAATTTTTTTTTAACTTTTAACGTAAAGAGCGTGGTATTGACTAAGGGGAGAACCCCATCATATACGTAATAACATATACGTAATAAAAAAAAAAACAATAAAAAAAAAACAAGCGATACGGCTCAATAGTAAGCGAAACTTTAAAAACGGAACTTTGATGTCAATAAATGTATCAAAAGAATGGGCTTATAATGCTGATTCTAAATATATGAATTTTATTAAGTTTAGTATTACTCATCAAAGGCTACGAGCCTCAGAAAACTCACCTGATTTTTTAAAGAGGGGGGAAACATCCCCTAAAAGTGAAAAATTTTTAACGAAAATCACACCGTCAGATTCAGCGTATCAGAAAACCCTATAACATAGGTTTCAAGCTCATATCTGCAAAAATCTGCAACTTTGTATTTTTTGCCAGAAGAAAAATATACGAATATAGAAGTTCGTTACGT